>SDVV010001933.1:0-24209 GCA_016164225.1 Gammarus roeselii
ACAGGCGTGAGTGGAGAATGGTTGTGAATGGTTGATTTTGACGCTGCTCTGATGTGCTTTCCCGCCCTTGGCATCCCACTGTCGGGATGGTCGTGGGTGGGGGGGGCCCGGCCATTATGACGCGGTGGGGGTAAACCAGTGAAAACTGTCGGGCCCTGCTGCTGACGACGGTTCCTTGGTGCATTCGGGACCCAGAGTGTAAGTTGAGGGGCTACCGGCCGGACCCTTCAGCACAAAAGGGCTAAGTTGTGTGAGTGTGAACGTGTGAGGGTGTGAGGTGCGCCTTGCCGTCGGCCACCCCCCCTTCTGGGGGATGCGGCCTAGTGTCTGTAGCTGTATCTGTATCTGACATACGAATTATTTTTTATTGCATCTTTCGTAAACCAAGACACGTTGATATTGGTGCTTACTTCCTTAGAAAATGAATACAATATAGTGTTCTAACATTTTCAAGTAGCAAGGTCCGTATCAGATAGAGGTTCCAGCCCAACTGATGGATTTAATTGACAAATCAATTGCAGTGACATTCCTACCGTGTTCTCTAATTAACATTCGTTATGATTAGCTTGTATAATTAATTCCGAATCTGTAGAAGGTATTGAGTACAGCAAAACACTTGGCACCACAGCGCAGCGAGATGGAAATGTGGCACTCATGCAAACCTGTACGTGAGCTGTTTTTAGTCAGTTTGGCATGCCAGGGTTGAGATAAGTGCATTAAACGGAAACAAATTTATGGTCTTCCTATTGATCTTAATATCAAAAATCTTGAACACAGAGCTAAGTTTTACCTCTTTAATGCACGGTATAACGCAATTTCTTTTTGTGATGGAAAATAAGCGGTTATGTTTAAAACTCGCTGTATTCAATTTCCGTACAAGAACGTTCGTGAATGCACCTCATCTGATCTTGGTGGATGAACTGGGGAGGTGGGAGACGCCTGCCGGTGTAGCGGAGAAAGGGGGGAATAGGCGAATTGAAGGGTGAAATTGAAAAGCTCATATCTAACCGATCAACACACATTGAAGTTGGGTTCTAAAACATTTGGACGTGTAAACTTATTGTTATTCATTTCATAAACGCTGTAGCTTAGTAGAAGTAGTAATTTGATTTTGTTTTCCGCGGGAGTCCCAACGCGAAGTTAATGCAGACTCCTCCGTAGGGCAATTGAAGAGCGGCAGAGTAGGTGCAGCGTGTATTACGAATAGGTTCAATGTAGATTCAGAGTAGGTTCAGCGTAGATTCGAAGTAGGTTCAACGTAGATTCAGAGTAGGTTGAACGTGAATTTAGAGTCGGTTCAACGTAGATACCGAATAGATTTAACGTAGATTCAGAGTAGGTTTAACGTGGATTCAGAGTAGGTTTAACGTAGATCCAGAGTTGTTTTAACGTAGATTCAGAGTAGGTTTAACGTAGATTCAGAGTAGGTTCAACATAGATTTAGAGTAGGTTTAACGTAAATTCAGAGTAGGTTCAACGTAGCTACAGAATAGGTTCACCGTAGTTACTGAGTAAGTTCACCGTAGATTCAGAGTAGGTTCAACGTAGATTCACAGTAGGCCCCAACGTTGACTCGGAGTAGGTTCAACGTAGATTCAACGAAGGTCCAACGCAGATTCAGAGCAGGTTCATCGTAGATTCAGAGCAGGTCCAATGTAGATTCTGAGTAGTTCCAACGTAGATTCAGAGCAGGCACAACGTAGTAGTAGTTTGATTTTGTTCTCCACCGGAGTCCCAACGCAAAGTTAATGCAGACTCCCCCGTAGGGCAATTGCAGAATGGCAGAGTACGTGCAGTGTAGATTACGAGTAGGTCCAACGTAGATCCAGAGTTGGTTCCACGTAGATTCTGAGTAGGTTCAACGTAGATACCGAATAGGTAGTAGTAGATACCGAATAGGTTTAACGTAGATACAGAGTAGATTTAAAGTAGATTCAGAGTAGATTTACCGTAGATCCAGAGTAAATTTAACGTGGATTCATAGTAGGTTTAACGTAAATTCAGAGTAGGTTCAACGTAAATTCGGAGTAGGTATAACGTAAATTCAGAGGAGGTTTAATGTAGATTCAGAGTTGGTGTAGCGTAGATTCGGATTAGGTTTAACGTAGATTCAGAGTAGGTTTAACGTAGATTCAGAGTAGGTTAAACGTAGATTCAGAGTAGGTTTAACGTAGATTCAAAGTAGGTTCACCGTTGATTCAGAGTAAGTTTAACATAGATTCAGAGTAGGTTAAACGTAGATTCAGAGTAGGGTTAACGTAGATACAGAGTAGGTTCAACGTAGATACAGATTTGGTCCAACGTAGATACAGAATAGGTTTAGTGTTGATACCGAGTAGGTTCAACGTAGATTTGGGAGGAGGGAGCAAAGGTTCCAGGATTCAGAATGGCCTCAAGTGGGTCCTACAGTTTCTCAAGAGGGTCCCGAAGGGTTTCAAGGGAGTCCCAAAGGGCCCTAGAAGGGTCCAAGTGGGTCACCCCAAATCCTCCTGGTCCTCCAAGTCCCCCGGGTTCCCAAAACCTCGAGTCCCCCGAGTCCCGCGGGTCCCGCGAGTACCCCCCTTCTATGGGTCACCTTGTCTCAACCAGTCTCGATATATATAATAAAAACAATTGCAAAATATATCATGAAAAAAGAGCAAAAACAAATAGAGCCCATGACAGAAGAAATAATCAAATACGAAAATAAAGTGTTTATGATCAATAAAATAAATAATCATCCATCCACCCCAAAAACCGCTGCAGCTTACTTCTGTTTCACCTATCCAACTGAAAGTTAAAATGGTACGACAATGATACGACAACGAGATGACAAGCGGCTTCTAGGTCTGGTGCTCCCCCCTCCCAAATAACTGGTGTGATAATAAGTATAGCTTAGAATCAGAACATTTCACAAACACGCATAGAAAACACTTTAAAATACCTCATAGAACGAGAACAGATTATAAATATATTGTAAATCGAGTCCCTTACCCCCCCCCTCCTCCCAGAGCGAGTGTTCCTCGTCCTCTCCAAATTACGTGCTTGCCTCATTCAGTTGAACACACCGCGCTAATCTTGCGCATAGAATCCTCCTGCAACGTTTCCACTGACATTATACTGTAATTTTCTCGAAGGGTCATCACCATATCTGTTGTGACATATAACAATTAATATGCAACAAATTATCGGTAATTTTTTTAAAAAGTAACATTGAAAATTCAAGATTATAATTTAATAGGGTTTCCAGTTAGATTGAAGGTGTTGTCATTATGAAATTAATTTTAAAATGATGTGGCTGTTTCATAGAGGAGGATCTGTGTGGAAGTGAAATGTATTATAGGTGGTTCTCTACCGGTCAGCCAACTCCGTCAGCCAATTTAGATAAAATTTGGAAATGGCCACGCCTGAAGCGATCCCTGTTCCAATCTTGCTCTATTTTGCAGTATACAAACAAATTCGAAAATCAAGTAGGATGATTGCTTTCATGTTCTGAACTGTAAATGAGTAATAAGTGGTGCAGACCTACCTACAGTGTACTTAATACCCCTGCGGTCTCAACGCTGCTGAACTCGCATGTAGCTAAATAAAGTTTTGACAAAAACTCATTCACGTGTAACGCGGTAGTAATAATTACAAAGAATAACGCGTCATTATCAATCAGCAGTGAAAAGTTCTTTAGAAGTGAAGTTTAATCGGTTTCTATGCATTCCTGCATCAGATGCTGATGAAAATATATGACTATGTGATGATTTACTGCCGTGACTAAAATAAATATTTTCAAAATTGAATCCTTCTGCAATCTCAGTGCTGAGAAGCAGAGAGAGTGAAGAGCGGGTGGTCAGAGGAGCTTTTCGATCTCGCCTATAATTTCACGTGGATAAGTGTTCATGAGATCCAAACTGCGCTGATCTTGTCACCAGCGGGCAGCAGAGCATCTTGCACTATGTATTGATATGCAAGACACGGACACTGCATCGGCCCTCATATTCGTTCAGAATAGTTTCAGCTCTTTCAAATTTCCTGATCAACTCTCCAACTCGGGCAGGACGCAATGGTCTAACGCGTAACCAGTGAGTTGCGGTGGATGGATGATTATTCATTTCAAAGATCATCAACACTTTATTTTAGTATTTTATTAGTTCTTATTTCGTGGGCTCTATTATTTATCTGTTCCATTTTTCCATGGTGATCAATTCTGGATTTGGTATACAATTATGTATCGTTAGACGCCCGCAGGGGCCTTAGGTGGACTAGGCGGTGTGTTAGTCTAGTCCAAACCTACGGTGGGAGAATTTGTGCTCTTCCGGTGCCTAATAAATGTCCGAGCACAGTTAGGCGTTTTGATGGCTAAATGGTGAAATAATGATGATGGTGCTCTTAGAGAGTGAAAGTCTTGAATGACACTGTGCGTGGAGGGGACGAGGCGAGTCGAGACATGTTGAGGCGACTGGAGACGAGCTGACTGGCGAGGCGACGAGTCGAGACGAACCGAGGCTGGTTGAGACCAGGTGACCCGGGAAAAGGACGTACTCGAGGGACCTGCGGGACTCGAGGGACTCGGGGGTTTCGGAACCCGGGGGACTTGGAGGACCAGGAGTATTTGAGGAAACCCACTTGGACCCTTCCGGGAGCCTTGGGACACCCTTGTGACCTTTTGGGACCCCCGTAAGAAACTTTGAGACCCGCTTGAGGCCCCTCTGAACCCTGAGACCCCTGCTCCCCTCTCCCGACGCTATGAAACCCATACACAGAAAGATGTTTATATGTGAAATGCTTGAGTAGAACAAATAAATATTACAGGCCGCGGATTACTGGCACAGAGGGCGAGGGTCGCGTCGAGGTTGGTCGAGGTGCGTCGAGATCAGTCGAAACATGTTGAGGGGAGTCGAGTTGGTCGCGACGAGCCAACACTGGTCGAAACAAGCCGAGATGAGCTGAGACGAGGGGTCTCGGGGGACCCGGGGAGCTCGGAAAGACCCGGGGGACTTAGGGGACCCTCCGGGATTCATCGGGTTCTTTAGGGACCCAAGAGACCTATGCCCCCCCACCCTATCCCCTCAAAAAATTAGTGCGAAATCAATAGCCTGAACAGTTTTTCTGCCAATGACGAACCTGCTACAACTTTTTTCTCTACGGTCCCCAATTTTTTCATGTATTATAATGCTGGTGTATTTGTGCGGGAGTTCCTGTTTGTGATTTCCTGAATGGGTGTTTTTCCTTCAGTCTGTGCTTGCTCGTGCGCGCACGAACCATATGCAGTTTCTGTGGTTGACCTGGACTGCGTTGCTATAAAAACTTGTGACGCGTTGTGGTTGGAGTTAATCATATTCGTGAAGTCATAGACCTTGTGCTAATTTCGACGATACTATCTGTGCGCACTGGCGCGCGTGCATATTACTCTTGGAGTTCTGAGTGGTTGGAGGCGGGGATTCGTTTTGTCTGAGTCTTTATCTTACCTGAATAAATAAATTGTACCCCAACTAAACTAGACCACGTAGCTGTAATCATTGTACTGCGTTGCTGTCGGAGCTGACTTTGTCCGTGTAGCCGTAAACCTTGTACCAGTCTCGATGACGATACTTGTGCACACTAGCGTACGTACATGTTACTCTTGAAGTTTTAAATAATTAGGGGCAAAGATTCGTTTTGTCCTAGTCTTACCTGAATAAATGAAGTGTACTATAATAAATCTAGACCGCGTAGCGTTCCAGGTCTTGTTGCGTTGCTGTCGGAGCTGACTTAATTCGTGTAGCTGTAAACCTTGTACCAGTCTCGACGATGCTTCCTGTACTCACAGGCGTGCGTACATATTACTCATGAAGTTCTAAATAATTGGAAGCGGAGATCCGTTTCGCCTAAGCGTTTTTCTTGTGCGCAACAGCGTGCGTCTGACATTGCTGAATATTTAAACTTTCTATAACTTTAACAGTTTTTTTTTTTTGCACACAGAGGCGTGCGAGCCTACTGGAATCAATGATCATCGAGCCCTACGGAGGAGCCTTTTATGACTCGCGTTGAGGCTCTGGTGGTGAAAATCAAATCAAATCAGTAACCAGCGAGCAAGGCAGTGCTGGTGTCAGGTAATGGCGGGAAAATGAGCACGGAAAGTGTTCGCGGAACACCGACACAGCAGTCCTTTGAGTCGGCGTGACTTGCAGGACGCTGAACGCCGGATGCGTGACCAGTCTGTTGTTTACAAGTATATGAAGACTGTTACAGACCTTTCGGCCCAAACTGTGTTGCGTTTTGATAGAAACAAGAATAGTTCTGAAGGAAAACGCCCCGCCTAGAGAGCATCATGTGTCTGTATAATTTATCAAATAAAAGATCATGTATGGGAAAAGTTGTAAAAAGGAGTAAGATTTAACTATGATACTTGAAACTACTCAAATCAGCAGCACTTGAAGGAGAAGACACCGACTCAAAATGTTGATTTGAAATTGTTTCGGTTGCATTCCTCGCTAATGCTAACCGGTATTTTTGCTAGATACCATTCTGCAGTGCGCACGTGCCAATGCCGTGCACCTTATTCACCACGCTAGTGCCATTGCCGGGGACTATTTTAACCGTACTTTTGTAAATGTCTGACACCGAGTTGTGATACACCTCGGTCGAGTTATTAAAGTTGTTTTCTTGAGATGACTTTAATAATTTGACCGAGGTATATCACAACTCTGTCCACGAATAAACTTCGATCAGACCATTACCCTCAGACATGTCATCAGCAGGGCGTACCCTACCCACCCCCTCTCTCCTCGTCAAAACTTCCGTCCCCATCAAACCAACAGCAGGCTGGTGCTGTTTTAACTGTGTTTGAATGATGAAAGATTCGCCCGTGAAGATCTTAATATATACACTTATGGGAATGAGATCAATTATTTGCAATTAAACAGGAGAGCACGAAACAGTTGAAATATTTTTTTGTGGATCATTGACGATAGATGTTTATCAAAGCTCCATGCACAGTAAAAAGAACAAAATCAACGTACGCTCAACGATTGCTATGCAATGATATTCTTTTAACCAACTTATTATTTAAATTTTATCAGTAACAAACTTTAAATTGAAGAATAAAATCATGTACATGTAAATGTCCCAGATGCTTCTATCAAATTCACCGGCTGTATTGGAGGTGGTGCGAGGTGTAGTGAGCGATGCACGAGAAACGGTATTGAACTAATTATTGGGGGGAGTTGAGCATAAAAAGTTGGCAGGAACAATCTATCAGCCACCAAGCAGGCGCTCCTGTTAACCTCTTTATAGTGAACCTGGCGTTAATGCTGTAGGTGATGGTGTCTCAAGAACTGTTGACTATGGCGCAAGTTATGTTTTTTTCTTTCATTTCGACTACTGAAATAATTTCATCAGCGAACAATAACACCAAATGAATTATTAGGGAGTTATGTTTGACAGAAGCCGTAAATGTAAGAAGAAACTCGATGCGTACGAGCTGGCAACTCGTGCGCTCTACCCACTTCTTCACTTGTGCGCTAAGCCTGAGACCACTGCAGAAAAAATTCACAGTTACTTCAGCTGCTACGTGAAGTAAAAGTAATTGCAATTCATTGATCCTCTCACTTAAAAACTAAAAAAAATGGCTCTACTTACTCTAGCGAGCATTTGTAGGTATTTTTGTATTAAAACATATAAGTATCGGTATCTTTTATTGGCAATGGTAAAGTTAAGCATGGAACATGCACCCGTCTCACGAACTATATGTGGTGTGAAAATATATGTATAAGTCAAACTCAATCGATCATGTCTTCTGTCTTTCCAGACTGCTATATTAAGCACTTCACATCATATATCTGAGTGCAGTAGATACTATATGTGCGTCTTCTTCTACAGTGCGATAGTCGAAAATGCAGCATTTGCTAGATTCTTTCATTGTGCGGCGCCGATAAACAACACTACGAGTATACGCCAGTTATCAACTGTAACATTCTCGACTGTTAGCTGAAATAAAATAAATTCGTGAACATTAAGTTCAAATTTAAAGATTATTCTGAGTGGTTTATATTCTCACGATACACCAAAAAAACCTCACGTTTACCAAGTATCACGTTGATGCGGAAATCGTATCTGCTTCATAGAGGTGCAATGATCAAAGCAGCAAGTTATTAAAGACCGTACAAATATTTTGTCGGTACGAAATGTTTCACAAAATTTAATTTAGTACTTGAAAATACATACTTCTGTGCAGAATAAGTAGAAGGAAATCGCTTGGATCTCATTTCCATTGAATAACATCGGCACTGATCAGAATCTCGTGCGTTCTCAGCTCTGATCTCAGCCGATAGTTGAAATTGTGTGTGAACAGTCGTGCCACAGCTTACAAATACAGACGCATGGACGAAACACCAATGTAAGGTCTGGTTGATGGTACGACGATTCTCTCACTATCGTGTACACCTAGCATACCAACTCCGTGAGGGTCGAACTAAGAGCTCGTCCCTCTAGTGCCAACGTTGAGAGTCAGTAGCAGGGACCGACAACATGAAGGCCATAAAGCGTTACTGATTTATCTTGACAAAATGTTGGAAGACATCAAATTCATTGGAGAAGGGAACTATGTGTCATCGTTCCCTTCTTCCGCACCCTGAGAACGTCTTCATAGAGCGATCTGAATGAGTGAGTGTGCGTTAGTGAGCTCGCTCGGACAAGTACTAGTCTCCTATAGATCGTATTTCTAGGTACACACAAAATGACACGTACACAAGCTGCTTCATTCGAGAATTGATCTATTTATCATAATTCCTTATTACTTCAATACTGAGTCCTGTTTTCTTTTGTGGAAATCTATCCTACTGAGCCTGCCCGAAAATAATAATAGCCAATTAAGGTTTATTTGAAAGGAAGAATAGGCGTGATTTCTGCCATCGACGCTTTCTCATACGGTCGAGGTAGCGTAATGCCCTACGGGGGGAGCCAATTATAACATTTAAACTAATCGCAATTCTATCCAAAACATTGTATATGTACTGAATTATCAATTTGAATGGGAAGGGTTCTGCTAAACCAGCTGCCTAGGGCAAATGCTATCCTAATGTGCTTCTGTGGTAGGGTAATATGGAGTTTTGATGGCTAATGCTGTACCTAACTGACCATAATTACAGTGGTAACACATTTTCCTATCAGAGCTGCTGTCGTTGTCATTTTCGCTGGGTGAACTTTGTCACAGTTCTGCTTCCGTGTTTTCAATTTCTTACATGTTGCCCTAAAATAAATTCAGTGCTCACAAAATAGTTTGTGCCTGCAATATTTGAATTACCGGATTTTTTACTTCAATTTATTCTAAAGCAACGTACTCGTAAGACCTGATATTGAATCATTCAATCTATTTAACAGTGACGATTCTGATAAGATATCGCCAACCTGAGTTCTGCAGATAAAATTCTGATAACATTATTTTAATCGATGAAGTAGGTAGGCATCCTTCGAAGAGGCAAAATATAACTCAACCGACTCTAACTATTGTTGCCATGTAATGTAAAGGTATGTTAGGAAAAGTAATGTCTCTACAGAATACTTCACTGATAAGGCGTGGCGAGTTCGGTAGTAGAACCTTCCGGTGCAGCAGCCTCTGGTGCTCATGTGGCGAGTTCGAGCCTCGGCAGGGACGCGGCGGTCTTGTAACGGGGAGATTGGGCGCCTCCCCCCTCTGTGTCTGCCTAACTTAGCCACCCCCCTAACTAGGGGGAAACGGCTGTATGTCTATACATTCATTATTTAGGTAGATATAGGCCGCGTGGTTAATCACAGCGTTGGTAAGCGTTCCGTAAGTAGATGCTTTGCTCTATGAAGCTTCGTTTACTCTTAAGTGATAAACTTTCGCTGTTAGACAGTTTGTAACAGGATTCTTCATAAAACATTTAGCTTTTTGATACTTCTAAGATATGCGTTTCTTAATGAGATGCTTCAAAGTTAGAAGTTTCTGAATTTATCTTTCGATGTTTGTCGCATTGAATTTGATCATTTCGCCGCTACGTGCTCCGTAAGTTAGATGAGTACACGTTAGACGTTTCTCGCTATCTTACTTCACCAACCTTTCGCCCCTGCATTTATCGACAGGCTTACCGATCGACCAACAGCTGGTTCTACAATATTCTTGGAATGGAGTGAAATAATTACCTGTTCGCTGCATGCGTCATACTAGAATACCGAGTCGCATCATGTCAATAGCATTAAACTATTTTTTCTTCATACTCTCGTTGTTGAGTTGATACTCCATCTTGAATCGGGTGTGAGACGTAGCTACAAACATGGCTTACTGAGTCACCTGCTACAGGTGACTCAGTCCATTCAGATATTGGCACTGAAATTACGAGGTGCTCTAACATCCAAACAGACAAGATCTGATTTGACGCTATCGGTTTTCAGTCGAGGTAGTGGCTCATTGTTTTATTATGTCGTACCGTGAAACTGTTAATAATTTGTGACGGCTGTAAGAAAACATGCACAATGTCCATATAATGTTCAAAGCGTGTAGATATGGCACGGTAATCGATGATCGTGGGGCATGCGGTGCTTGTTCGAAATTGAATCAATAGCCACTGTTGTACATCTCATGTGAAAACTATGATCGGCAAAACTATTGCCAAGTACAACGAAACATAATAATGTTGTTCCTTCTCGAAAAGCGAAACAAATGGTGAAGGTTTTATTGGATATTAGAATTGGTGAGTAGTATTTTTAAATATATTTTATCGACAGAGCAGTATTTGGCACTACACTCTAAATCAAATAACTCCGGCATGACGTATAAAAGTATCTGCGGTGCCATGCAAGTTAGCCATTGCGAGCCATTGCGATGCACCATTCAGAATTTTTGTTCCGTCAGCTTATCGATTGTGCAATCTCAGTAGGCAGCTAAGAAGAAAAATATCTATCATGCAGGTTACGTTGGCAAGCTGAACAACAGCTCATTTCAATGATGTATAGTTAGGTTTTAGGTATCGTCAATGACAAACATTCTGAAGTGCTATAAATAAAAAATTCCTTTATTCACGAGATCCCTTAAGGTATACTGTTGTTATTTCATACCCTAGTCGCCAATAAGATTGTTCTTTAAAAGTCTAGCGTGTATTTGCCAGCTAAGCTAGAGGTTCAACATGGTTTACATCTTGGCATCATGGTTCACAACTTGGTAAGGTATGGCGGTGACGTCACGGTGTCGGATTCTACGCGAACACTCCTCGAACCTGAGTTCCTCACCACCAGATGGTCTCTTTAATTACAGCTAACTTAATTCTGTGACTAATTTATTGAGTGTTTAGAATGGGTTGTTAACCAGATTTTACTTCAAATGGTTACACATGTTATCCCTCAGGTCCTCATGACCCTCATGTGAAATAATACATTCGAACTTTTGAGAAAAAACATGATTGAACACAATTTTTCGTCGTGGCCGAGGGGTTAGCGTGTCCGACTGCAGTGTCTGTTGCTGCATGTCGCGAGTTCGAGCCTCGGCATGGACACTGCGGTCTTGTGACGGGGAGATTGGGTGCCTCCCCCCTCTGTGTCAGCCAAACTTAGCCACTTTCCTAATTAGGGGGACACGACTGTTTGTCTATACATATCTGAATCCGTATTGGATGTGGCAATGATGTATCGTGCATTAGCTGCCCATCAGCAACACACGAATTTCACGTTTCTTTCCCTGCACAATGCGGTTGGAAACTAAGTCAAATTCGTAAATTAGTGTTGAGGAAGAATGAGACTGACTTGAATAGTTAATAAATAGAGACTGGTTATATGCAAATAATTGAGTTGTGAGGTAATAATATGCAGGTGCATCGATAATCTTATTTTAAATGGATGTAGTTTTAATTGAAGTGAGACAAGGAATAACGAACATGGAAGATCGTATGAATTGAATACTAACTTATCAGCATTCACGAGTAATGTTCGAGACGGTTAAGATGCCGTGGATCACTAACGAACAAGTCGAGTTCATATATTAACGTTTCTCCGTTCTCCAATATCAAACAGTAGAGTCCAAATACCCTAATGCAAGTCTGATGTGCATTTGTAGACGAGTAATTCGAGACTTTTGTTATGGTAGTTGTAATCAACGCCAGCTTTTAAAGGAATTGTGGATGTCAGCGATACAGATACACACAAGGCCGACTGACGGCAAGGTGCACCTCACACTCCTCTCATGCACTGACGCACAAATAATCTTACTCGTTTAGCACTTAAGGGTCCGGTCAGGACCCCGCAACACACAATTCGAGTAAAGAAGGTCCAAGATCAAAGTCTATCAACAGTAGGGCCGGCAGCGCCTACTGGCTTACCCTTCCTGCGTCATGTTTGTTAGGCCCTCCCACTCACGACCACCCCGGTTCTTTACGAGACGCGAAGGGTGGGAAAAATCTTAACAGCCGCGTCCACCTCGTCCATTCACAGCCCTCTATTCAAGACAGTCCAATGCACGCTATCTCGTTACCTTCACACTTGTGTCCCTCTTCCCTAACGACTGTTTACCGCCATCCATCCACCTAACTATAGTCAACCTCTAGTCCTACGTTCACTCACCTTCGATTTCATCACCCTTTTCACCAGCCATATCAGGACACCTGAATCTATACTCTATATCCGAAAAATTTCATCATTGATACTATCCCTCAACGTCACTCCGGCCTGGCTCCTCAAAAAAATCATTTCGAAAAAAATCAACCTTCTTTCGTCTCAGCATCAGCCCCGTAGAGCAGAGTTGGGACACATTCACCTCCTAAAACCTTCTCTTTTATTTCCTTACCCAACGTCCTATTGCTCAGTACATTCTTCGGTTCACCCCACATGACACACCCTTTCTCCACACGATATTTCACTTTAAATTGTACTAGTTCAGACCTCACCACGTGTTAGAAAAGGTTCTTAAAGCACTGGTCTTTCTCCAATAACTCACCGTTTCGTGGGACACTGATTCTGCTCGTTTAGAATTCCCTTTGAACATTAATTACGTGGCTTGGTGTGAGCAGTTCACTTGGGTGCCTTGCGACTCATTATTTCCTTCGATAAATGTGTCTCTATACGTAGCTATCCATAAATATGCATGAACTGGTGCATAACAAACAATACTTTACCTGTCAGTGGAATGCAATGAATCACTAAGTGTAATCCATTTCGTTCATAACACACCCCTCGCGATAACCTCACCTCACCCTCACCATGCTTAGATAGCTAACATCGCTTGGAACAACGAGTGACAGTGGCAGAGCTTCGAGTGGGGTGCGTGATTAGAGGTGGAATGATCCACCGTAGACAACCGCTCAACACGCGCGTGTCGATGGGCGACACGGATTTCGGGCGCTCCTCTTCAGCGATTGCCACCACCACATGTGAAACCCGGAGAAAAACAACACCCTCTTATAAAAAGCAGTAAGGTCTCAATGACCCGTCACAGATTGATATTTTATCATCTCATGTGGGGCAAACAGTTGTGCCAGAATAGGTAAATAGGCCGCTCTTAAAAAATTTCATTGCATTTAAAAAATTTAGTTAACAAGAGTAAGTGCACTGAAAATTGAACTGTAAATGCACTGAATTAAAAATTTCCATTGCATTTAAAAAATTTAGTTAACAAGAGTAAATGCACTGAAAATTTTTAAGAGCGGCTTATTTCCCTATTATATTCCGGCTCGTGATTGAGCTCTTCGCCTCTAATGTTGCGCCAGAAATTTGAGGACAATGAAAAAGAAGTTCGGGGAAAGAGTGATGCGGGTGAGAAAGGATGAGACCGGGGAAGGAAGGTTTACAAGTGTTTACAAGCGTTTACAAGTGTATAAAGACAACAATAGGGCTTTTGGCCCAAACTGGGCTGCTTTGTGATAGAAAGAAGGTAAGTTCTGAAGTAGAACGTCTATGATAGCATCTTGTGTCGGTGTATTTTTTTGTCTTAATAGATCAAGAAAGGGAAAGTTTGTTGAAGGAAATAACATTGAACAATGATTCTCGAAACAACTCAAATCAGCACCTGAACAAAAGCCACCGACCAGATCAACACCCACGGTGTTGATCTGAGAGTGTACAGTTTAATTCCTCGAACACCGAAATTCAACGATCAGGCACCAATGCCAGGCACCTTATTTACCGTGCTAGTGCCAGTGCCTAGCATTAATTTAACCGTATGGGTGTCAATGCCGAACACCATTTTTCACGAATGTACTGGTGAAAATGCTATAGATGGGAGCTATTTAGCGGCGATTTTGGTAGAATTTATCGAGCCGTGACTTAAACGTTTCGATAGTATCGCTGCTCACAAATTCTGCGGGAAGTCTGTTCCAATCTTCGACCACTCTATACGTGAAGAAATTACGCGTGATATCGAGTGTGAAACGCTTGCCAACAATTTTGTATCCATTATTCCTGGTCACTCCGTTCGCATCTAAAGTGAAAAGGCTTGCTCGCTCGACGTTTTCCTTACCCTTCATAATCTTCCACACTTCGATCTTGTCACCTCTGACTCTACGTTTCTCTAGCGAATAACGGTTGAGTTCGCGCATTCTCTCTTCGTACGATTTATTGCGCAGTGAAGGGATTGGTTTGATAGCTCAACGTTGGACCTTCTCTAATTTAATGTCTTTTTGAGGTATGGGGACCAGAATTGGACGGAATACTCAAGGTGCGGTCTAACAAAGGCAGTGTATAACTTGCGAATACCATTTCTGCTCTTGTACGAGATTGTGCGGGATATCAGGCCTGAAATTTAATTGCCTTTTTTGACTGCATCGTTACATTGCTTGATACTTTTCAAGTCGTTACTAATTATGACACCTAGATCTCTCCCTTTGGTGACGGGTATCAGTTTGTTTCCGGACATTGAATATTCGTATTTAGGGTTTTGGTGACCTATGTGCATAACTTTACACTTGTCGACATTGAATTTCATTTATCACTTTTCTGACCATTCAACAATTTTGTTCAAGTCTGATTGGATCTGCTCACACTCGATTTTGGTTTGCCCTTTTCCTCCTAGCTTGGTATCGTCTGCAAACTTACTAATGTTCGAGAGTACGTTGCTGTCGAGATCGTTTATGAATAATATGAAGAGAACTGGAGCTAACACAGATCCTTGGGGCACGCCACTTGTAACTTTACCCCAATTGGAGGAAGCTCCATCAAGTACGACTCGCTGCCGTCTGTCCGTAAGCCAGCATTTTATCCAGTTATTGAGTTCACTTCGAATGCCGATGCTGTGCAGTTTACTAACCAAGCGTTCGTGAGGAACTTGGTCGAAAGCCTTTTGAAAGTCAAGGTAAATGATGTCGATCGGAGATTTCGCGTCGTGAAATTCAATTATATTCATGAAAAAAAAAGCAGCAGGCTATTAAGACATGAACGATTGCGTCTGAAGCCATGCTGAGAGTTAACTATTAACTGATTTAATGCTGAGAATTCTGTAATTTTATCTGCGATCAAACTTTCCATCAATTTGCTTATGACTTAAGTGAGACTTATTGAACGGTAATTTCCGGGACACTTTATGTCCCCTTTTTTGAAAATTGGGGTGACGTTGGCCTCTTTCCATTAAGAGGGGCAGGTGACATTTGTGAGAGACTGGGTGAAAATGTTTGCTAGATGTTCGGCAATTTCATTCTTAGTCTCTTTCAGTATTCTGGGATGAACTTGGTCTAGACCGGGAGATTTTGTAACTTTCAATTTTTCTATATATTTGATAACTTCGACAGGGGTAAAGTTGACTGTGCTGAGGGCTTCGATTTGTCTTTGCGCCATGATTTCCTCAGGGTTAGGAATATCGGTATTCTCTAACGTAAATACAGAACAGAAAAATTGGTTAAGCAGGACGCTCATTTTAGTGTCGTCAGTTTCTAGCTCACCGATATCATTTTCAAGAGGGCCAATTACAGATCTTGATTTTTTTTGCTTGATATATAACTGAAAAATTGTTTAGGATTAGTTTTAACGTTGGTCGCAATTTCATTTTCGTAATCTTTTTACTTACGTTTTTGGACGGTTTTAAAAATCCGTCTGCTGATTTTGTACTTATTTTTTGCAGCATCGTCGTGTGGGTGTTTCTGTTTATTCGGGTGCTTTGCTTTCTTTTGCGATTGAAGGCGCTGCAACTTTCATTTCCAGTACTCAGGCTGATTCACTGCTGTTCGCCCATTTTTGCGAGAGACATGGTCATTTTCGATATTTTGAAATGCACTCAATAAATTGTTTAGCGATTGATTGACATCTTGTCCGAGGGTTATATCTGCGGACGCCATTGCCTCTCTTAAGCTATCAAAGTTTTCTCATCTAAAGTTAATGATTTTTTTTGCAGTTAGTTGACGTTATCAACTTGAGTTCAATCATAAAACGAATACAGTTGTGGTCGCTATTTCCGAGGAGTTCGCCCACTTCGACGTTCGTGACAGTCGCTTGCACTGAATATCAGATCAAGAATATTGCTACCTCTTGTAGGTGTCTTTACCATTTGGGTCATGAACTTATCGTCAGCAAAATCAATCAGGCGTTGGCATGTGGCCGTACATTCTTCTGTTTCTCAATCTATGTCGGTAATATTGAAGTCTCCAAGTACTATACTGTTTTGTGTTCTGACCACATCGACAAGGGTGTTGTAAAGATCGATATCATCTGCGACGATGCTCTTGGGAGGACGATAAACTAGTGTGATTTGACACTTTGAATGTTTACCGACTACTTAAATTGAAACTATGTCGTGTCTGCTGCTTGGAATAGGGACTTCTATCATCTGTAGAGTATTTTTCACGAGAAACAACACTCCACCACCCTCACGGCCAAGTCTATCTTTGTGAAATACGGAAAAACCCGGGAGTGTGAATTCGCCCAGATAATTTCTGGTGCTTGATTTCATCCACGATTCTGTGATGGCTATTATGTCGATCTCATCGTTAATTGCGAGGGTTCCTAATTCGTTCATTTTGTCTCGGAGACTTCTAGCGTTTACATAGTAACATTTGAGAGTATTTTGACTCGAAATCCTGCCAGAAATTCTTCGGCTGCGGTCGGGTGCTGCTGTGTTACTTTGATGGACTCTTTTGGTAGTGGTGAAACTGTTTTTGTGGGTTGTTCCTCTATCGTTACTGCAGGGTCCGTGATTGCTAATTGCTCTGACGGTGGCTGTTGACTCATTCCGTTCGGCAGAAACGGCGGAGTCTAGTGTTTGGCGTCGAAAAAGTTTTTGATTTAATTTCGGTGACAAGGCCATCACTAATATTCAGAAGGATGCTTTCGAGGGTATCAAGCCCAGCCGTGTTTATGCGTGCCTTGTAGGTGATTATATCGAATTCATAGTTTTTGAGGTTGATCATCGTTTTCCAATGGTCCGAGAATGAGATTTGTTGTGCTTTGCAAAACGATGCTATGCGATTGTTTAGAAATATTATCTTGCTCAATTTGTGTCTACTTTGGTTTGGATGGGGCAGGATGCCAGTGAAATGGATGTTCGAGTGCGATCTTTTGACGTTTGTTAGTATGGTTTTATACCTTACCCATGTTTCTTCAGTCTGCGCCACCACGTCTTTTGCCCCGACATGTAGTATGATTGGTTTAGATGAAGGGATGTTTTCCTTTTTGATTATTCCTTCAATATCGTCAATTTTCAAGTCTGGTTTACAGAGTATTTTTAGTTGGACCCTTTCTTTTCGCTGATTTGGTTTGATGGAGCTGACATTGTAATCGACAATCAAGATAATTTCCACGGGGATTTGAGAGTACATTTCATCGGGCAATACATCGAATCGGTTGCTGGTATCAGTTCGGGTGTGGCAGGACTGTCGCCCGACCTGAGATGCTTTACCACTGACTGCCTGCCGCCTGCTTAATACAGTTATTTTGAGTGTCTCAGCACTGTTGACCTTAATTTCTATCGATTTGATACGGTCGTTGGTCTCTAAGTCTAGAGCTGTAAGTTTCTTTGCCAGTTCCGAGTCCAAGTGCACTTGGAGTTCATTTACCCGATGCAAGGTAGTTTTAGCAATCTCTTTTGTTGCTTCTATTTCGCTATTTATCACATCTTTGAGTTCGTCAAATTGTTTCTGCACGCTTTTCAGTTCTAATTCAACAGCTAGCAGCCTTGTATTGGCGTTAACTGCATCTGCGTTGGATGGGCCACCAGAAGCATGAGTTAACTGTGCTTTCAGCTGTTTAATCTCTTCGGCATGTTGGCAGAATTTACAGCTCGCTGTTTTGCACTCTCCGTTTGTAGGCGTATTACGCATTTGCATAGAAGAGCTTCCACCATATATTAGTTCGGGAGTGTACGATTTACGGCAGGTTACACATTCTAGTTTCATCGCACAAGTCATCTTGAACTTTTTGAGTGAACAGCAACAAACCGCGAACTTAAAGACAAAGTGATATGTTCTTTATCCTTGCTAACAGCAGATATGTGAACAATAAGTTTAACTGGTTTCTTGTAGATAGCATATATGAATGTACTACCTATAATTAGATACAGTGTGTGACGATTATATCGACGATTCGAAAGCGGAATTTAAACGGAATTCAAACGTGAGGGTTGTTACGGTTGTATAGATGATTCGGAAACGGAATTAAAACGGGATTAATACAAATGCGAGTGAGTTGAATGCCCGTTATCGTCGAATGCACTTTAGAACGGAATTAAAACGGAATTATTACATGCGGGTCGTGGTTCTGTAACAAAGAGCCAGCCAGATTTAGGATTGTTGAAATTTGGAATACTAATAACATTATGATTACTGTTTTAGACAGACAGGTAACACAGTTCATTGTTCACACATGCACAGCTAAAATATGAGGTAAACAAACTAGAGCAGCATCCTTATAGTGTTGCATCCTAACAGAGGTATCCTAACAGGGCGGAATTACGTTTTCAAGTTATACAAATGCAGAGGTATCCAAACAGAGGCCGCCGTGGCCGAGTGGTTAGCGTGTCCGACTGCAGTGTCAGCCTCTGGTGCTGCATGTCGCGAGTTCGAGCCTCGGCAGGGACACGGCGGTCTTGTGGCGGGGAGATTGGGCGCCTCCCCCCTCTGTGTCTGCCTAACTTAGCCACCCCCCTAACTAGGGGGAAACGGCTGTATGTCTATACATACATACTTTCCAACAGTGCGGAAATACGTTTTCCAATTATAATTATGCAGCGAAATGTTCACATTCCGTATGCTCATACACTCACTTACATTGATAAAGTACAGTCTGGTAATACAGCCGAAATGAAGATAAAAAGAGCTAAGATAGAAATCGAGATTATAGAACACTAATAACACTGTTTATTGATCGAGCTAATATGTCACGAATAACACTGCTTAGAAATCTAGCTAATATAAAAATAATAACACTGGTTTGAAATCGTGCTGATGGAACACCAATAACACTGGTTTGAAATCGTGCTAATGGAACACCAATAACGCTGGTTTGAAATCTAGCTAATAGAACACCAATAACACTGGTTTGAAATCGTGCTAATGGAACACTAGTAACACTGGTTTGAAATCGTGCTAATGGAACACTAGTAACACTGGTTTGAACTCGTGCTAATGGAACACCAACAACACTGGCTTGAAATCGTGCTAATGGAGTACCAATAACACTGGTTTTGACAGGGTGGATTTTTTTTTTCAGATGTTAGTCAGACAGAATAGGTCACTTGTGGGATTGGTTCCTTGTCAGTACAATATCCCGTACGTTAGTTTGGAGGTGCAGACGGAGTAGGTCACTTGAGGGGCTGTTCCTGATCGTCACAACATCAACACAAGTTACACCTAACAATATTGGCATAATAGTTGATATTGTTAACACACGCTAATAAAATAAAGGAAAGTATTTTTCGAGTGTGCATCGACGAGTACATACACGTAGACACGCACTGAAACAAAAACCTGTTACTTGGAAGAGACGTGTGTTGATGGTGGTGTATGTGGCAACAACGATAGATTTGCTATCGGTCAAACCCACTGTCGGAGAATGGAAATCCCGATATTCCAACAGAGACACCCGCCCTACGGAAGAGCTCGCAAAATCTTTCGTCAGAGCTCTAGTTGAGATACACCTCCAAAATCTAATCTATTCGCGTCAGAAATCCGGTGGAGATAACCACCTTAATCTGATTTAGCCTGAATTAGCTCGGCGCGGTTGGGTTGTTGTGCTGCGCTGATCTACAGGGGCTCTCCGTCTACGCAGGAACGGGTAATGGGTATTTTATCAGACGTAGGGTGTCGAGGTTCACTCGATATCTCATTTTATTGTCTAACATGAGTAACATTCCAAAGTAAAGACAAGAAAATATGGACAAGATGTATTCCTCATTAGATAAGGGCAGCGAAGGAAGAGGAAGGAGGGTTAGCACAGAATCAACACGTACGACGTATCCACCATTATGCCCTAATGCGACCCTCTCGACAAATGCCAGCTGTCCTAATGCGACAGCGTTGGTCAAACTAAAATATCGAAACTCATTCTGAGAAATGATGTCCATAACCTAGTAGACATCTGAAAGTATTTGCAAATGAATCTGGATACTGAATAATTGCCTTGTGATACTGTATAATTGCATGAACACTACATTTGCGACAAGACACTGTGAGACTCTGTATAATTACATCAAGACACTCATTGCATTATTGCATTCAGATACAGTAAAATTGCAGCAAGATATTGTATAAATGCATCTAGATTGTCTGTAATTGCAATAATATACTGTGAAATGGCATCAAAAACTGTATAATTGCGTTACGATACTGTATAAATTTCATCCATCATTTTACTATTTAATTGATGCAAGACACTGTACAATTGCGTCAGAACACTGAATAATTGCAGCAAGATACTGCACAGTTGCATCAAGGAACTGTACAATTGCGCCAAAACATTGTAAAGTTGCACTAAGACAATGCACCATTGCATCAAGACACTGTTCAGTTGCTGCAGGATACTGTACAATTGCATCCAGTCTCCAGATACAGTAAAATTGCGTCAAGATACTCTATAACTACCTCACGATTCTGTATTTTGTCAAACGCTGCCTACAGTGTGGTTTTGCGACTGCCATGTCGCAAATGGGGAAGACGTTACCGACACCGACACACCCAGATGAGTATGCACGACACACTATCTCGCATCCTCCGGGGAGCTCAACAGAATCGCATCAGAGCACCGATGAAGATGATCTCACTGAAATAATGCATCGCAATGATTTTTCTAATTTCAGGTTCAAGGGTTTACTTGAATTATCAGTTAATTGGAATTGTGACACGAAGTCCCTGCTAAAAATGGGATTATATACCATATTCCTTACGATTCATTAGGCGCAAAGGAAAGGCAGACAGCATCACAATTTCCAGAAACAGAGAAGGCACTGATGGAAGAATAATAACGCAAATAAAATACGCACTTGTTAGTGTACATTGTCACAAGGGCAACGATTCAGAAATATCTTTCTCTTTGAAAGTAGCGTTCGAATTGAAACGGTGCCTATCTATTTAGCGAGAGATTGGTTTCGATTGAAAGTGTCGTCTATTTACGATATTAGACATGGTAGTTGAAGAATCTGGAGGACCTTGTTAGAAACTGAAGTTAGGTTTTATTACAGTCTATTCAATAAATTAATAAATAATCACGGCTGCTCTGGAAAAAATGACTACACGTCTGATTTGAAGTATAAAACAATCAGATCGGCAGGCACCTTCTCTGGCGCTGTTTGATTTTTTGTTCACAGACAATTTCAAGGTCATTCAATAAAAGACATTCTGTTCAGGAAATGAATGAAGAAAAAATACATGGTTACTCCTAAAATTATGTTCTCTATTTTCTTCAATGAACTGTGGTTTTCTGTGCGTGTCGATCGCTTGCAGCCATGACTGGAGTAAACGATGTATATGGGGTGGAGCTAAATTTAATATCATTATCTTAGGAATTGAGTTTGCACCTACCATTCAAAATCTATGGAGACTGTTGGATGGGTATTATCAGATAAAATTAGGTTTAAATATTCAACATGTATCAATCGAATGGATGATCAAAATCCTGAGGGATTTGAATGGAAGATCGTTTTGCTCCGAATCGTGATGTTGTGCATTCATTACTGGCTATTAATCAGGCTTACGTAAAAATGTACATAAGATCAATGTTTCTGTTAGACAAAACTTGCAATTCGAAAAGAGAAGTAGAAGAATTACCAGTTTACTTCTTTTCAATACACTAACTATTCTGCACTCTACGGGGGAGCCTATTATGACTCAGGTTAAGGCTCTGGTGGATATGAGGCTCAAATTAAATCAAACTAACTACACGTTGCAACGTATATTCGTACAGAGAGAAGAGAGGGGCGAGAGGAAGTTAATCGACAATCTTAAACGTTTGTGATGTTGGGGAAACATGCATTTCGTATATTGTTCGGAAAAACTTTTCCAACAGCTTTTCTATTGAAAAAACGGATTCAATGGACGAATCTTCATGGTCAGTCCCTGGCGAGTTTTTATCAGTAATATTAGTCTCGTTAGCGAGAATATGGCTTCACCAGTTCACAGGAACTAAACGGATGCATGCTGGTAACGTCACCTATTCTAGTGGTGCAATACAGCTGATTCACTTCATTCACATCAAAGGTGTTGTTCACTACTTACATACTTCAACTTAAGAACTTGTATTTGTTAATAAGTCATTGACATGTAATGCATAAAATGAAGCATAACTCATATTACCTCATTAGTTCTCGCTGAATGCATGAACTATTTGCCGTGATGTGAGATACAAAAAAAAGGGGTAAACGTAAATCGGCTGGTCAGCGAAGAAAACTGAAGTTAGACAGACGTCATCCACTTTTCTTTAGTTTGCAAATTGTTATTCGGTGTTTGGTGCCTGCAATATATTAAACACTCTCTGAAGATGATTTACCTTATGATGTTGCTACTTGCAGCTGAAAATTGATGCGATGTAGGAAGTATCAGCAATATCTGAAGCGGGTTCACTTGATACACGCACTTTTTATTAAATCGAATCATTTAATTTTGTGTAGGTGGCATGGTTAAAGAAATATTTCTAGTTCTTTTTATTTGATTATGCTTTGATCGAGACAAAATTATAACATTGATAACTGTGAGAAATGTCCATTCTTATAAATGATTCACGACATGATTCACGACATTCTGAAAAATATTCATCTTGCTATCAAACTGAAAAGAGGATTGGGGTTCCAGGGCCTCGTGATCGAATATCAACAAATATTACGTGAATTAAAGCTGAGTTGAACGGCCTGCAATTAACCCAGTTGTACGTGCTATGGTCTTAGGACTCGATTGTCGTGCGGAAGATTAAGTCAAGTACTTAAGCCAAGCTCTCTTTTTCAGGGTTAGACTAAATCTTGGTAAAGAGCTCTCAAATGAGCGCTTAACTTACTTTGCGTATATTTCTTCAGATCCAGCGAAATTTGTGTCGTTAACCCAAATGACATCTCAGCCCTCCAACTAAAACAACTAAAACAACTATAACAACTAGAACAGCTAAAACACCTAAAAACCTCCATTTCAATCATAACAACTAAAACAACTATAACAACTATAGCAACTATATCAACTAAAACATCTAAAACAACTAAAACAACTATAAAAACTAAACAACTAAAACAAGTAAAACAACTATAACAACTAAAACACTTCAACAACTAAAACAACTGAAACAACTGAAGCAACTAAAAAATCTAAAACACCGAATACAACAAAAACACCTTAAACAACTAAAACACCGAAACAACTAAAACACCTAATAAACAACTAAAACGCCTACAACAACTAAAACAACTAGAACAACTAAAACAAATAGAAAACATCTACAACAACTACAACGCCTATAACAACTATAACACCTAAAACAACTATAACAACAAAAACTCCTATAACAACTACAACAACCAAAACAACTAAAACACTTAAAACAACTAAAACAACTATAACAACTATAACACCTACGAACAACTGAAACAACTATAACAACTAAAACAACTACAGCACCTACAACAACTACAACACCTAAAACAACTAGAACAACTAGAACAACTGCAACAACTAAAACAACTAAAACATATAAAACAACTAAAACACCTATAACAACTAAAACAACTAAACCACCTGTAACAACTAGAACAACTATAACAACTAGAACACCACAAACAACTTAAACAACTATAACAACTAGGACAAATATAACAACTATAACACCAAAAACAACTATAACCCCTTAAAGCAACTATATCATTT
>SDVV010001934.1:0-24203 GCA_016164225.1 Gammarus roeselii
TTGCATTCAACAGAATCTCACTCCTTGCACTGTCGTCATAGATCTTTGCTCTGAACATTCCAATCTGTCCCTCTACTCTATGGACCTCGTGCAAATCACATTCAGACCCAATCAGACGTCTCACCACGCCCTGAAAACCAGTCTTTACATCACCCACCGTCTCACCAAGGCCTCTTAAAATTACATTCTGCTTCCGTTTCATCTGTTCCTGGACCTCCCGCACCTCTTCCCGAACAACTTCATTGAGATGGGCGGACCCGGGAAAAAGCTCAGGTGCAGCTGCAAATGTGAACTCTTGCTAATGTAGTGTCAAAGTGTGAACTCTTGCTAATGTGAGTGTCAAAGGCTATTCAGTTGCCTTGCATGTTGAAGAAACACGACCTTAAGTTAGGTGAGGTAGGTTGTTCCACGCATTCTGCTGTCCTGCAAATTAGGGAGTTTTGTCGACTGAGTTGACTCCCCACATTTACTGCATACTTTGAAATAACTCAAAAAATATTGGGTCAAAAACTTAGTATTAAGGGTGTGTATAGCGTCGACCGGGGTGACTCCCCGCATTTTGCGCATACTTTGAAATAACTGATAAAGTACGCGGCCGAGAAACTTCGTATTTACGGTGTGTATAGCTACTATTATGACCATGGAGCACCGTAAGTTTCAACATTCCATCGTTAACCAAAAAAAAAGTTATTTACAAATAAACGTGCGGTGAGCTACGACCCCAAATCGGTGGTGACTCCCCGCACCAAACGGGGTGACTCCCCGCACCCCCCATATATCAATAATTGAAACGCAAATTGAAAGTTTGAGAGTACCAATAGATAGAGCGTGCCTATATATTGTATATCAGTTGCTTATAAAAAAAATTTACGTTAAATATTACGTCTGTGATAGGTGTTTCTGATGCTCCTCTTATGCTGCAGTCATACCAGACTGTCGAAGGATTTTTTCCCCGATTTCGCCGCGGGAAACGAAGTTTTTCTTCAATAATTGCAATCTAACTTTACTGGAAGTCATTTCTCCACATCCTAAACTAGTTATGACCCTAAAGTATCAGTAAATGAGCAAATATTACAAAAAAACGATCTTTTTAATAATACGATTCAACATTTAAAAAACGTATTTTGTCAATTCTATAGCAAACTTATTGCATTAACATGAATACAAGTCATGCTAGATAAGAGATTGTTGTCTCAATATGAAAATGTGATAAAAAAAAATGTTCCGGAACATTAAACATGAGTTAACACTTAGGCCTAGACATGTCACCATGTGTTGAAAAAATCGGGTCCTTATAAAATTAGTTACGCGTATTGAAATCAGCTGTGGTGTCATTATTGTGTGTCATTTACTTCCAAATGTCATCATATGTGTGTAGAATTGCATTTGATCGTTTTTCATTGAAGAAAAGAGAAAATATTTAATAACAAAATAGGTGCGGGGAGTCACCCCCGATTTTTTTTCCATCTGGGGTGACTCCCCGCAGTTGTATATTTGTATATATCTACAAAAGTTGACATTTTTCCCAAAATCCTTCTTACGCAACGAACTACACCATATTCCGAGTATCACCACCAAATTTGACCCTAATCCAATGAAAACTCTAGCTACAGCATCAAAGTTTGCGGAACGTCAATTTTTCCTAACCAAAATTTTTGAGCACCTGAAAAACACATTCACTTTGGCGATTTTTAATAAATTCTGTGCGCGTATAGAATTTCTACAAGTAGCTGATACTTACTAACAAAGACCTGCTCTTTCAAGTCCCGTAGTCAAATATTGTGATTTCCGACCTTTTCCTGCCCAGAAGGGGGGTGCGGGGAGTCACCCCGGGTTTTCGACTGCGGGGAGTCACCCCGGTCGACGCTAGCAACTATTATGACCATAAAACACCAAAGTTTTGCCATTCTATCCTCAACAAAAAAAAGTTTTTCACAAAAAGCGCAAGGAGAGCTATTACCCCCAATTGGGCGTGATTCTCCGCTCCCAACAGAGTGATTCCTTGCACCCCCCATGTATCAATAATTGAAATGCAAATTAAGAGTTTGAGTCCCACTAGAAAGTGCATGCCTAGATTAGTATTTATCAAGTGAGAGATAAAAAACATGGGTCTGGGGAAAAAGCTAAGTGGGCTAGAAGCCCCCCCCTTTCAATTTTTTTTCACTATTTGATTCCTATATTATAGCCTTATTATTAAAGTTGATTAGGCACCTTCTGCTCTGTAATTCTATCAAAAACTTTGGACAGTAGAATTTTTTTCCCAAATAATCCAAATAAAGTTGCACTAAAGTTATTTCCTGCAGTATCACACTTATGCTAATTTCTGCTATATTAATATGAATATCCCGACCTTTTATGTCGTGAGATCTTGATCAAAATCTCATCATTATGATTGCATATGTGGAAAAAAAACTATAATATACCGTAGGCTCATATTTTTTTCATCCCTCATGGTTTGACTGAAGTTGAGGTAAAAAAATGATTTGCATCTCATGTTGTTCTTTTTCACCCTAATCCTAAATATTTTTATTCACCCCAATATGTTTTTTACCCATGTGAAATAATTGAGTACCTGCTGTTATGTATCTTTTCTATTTCTATTTTAATATTATTTCTTTTCCTTTTCTAGGTTCAGACTTCTGATAAATAAGAAAATGCCATGACAATATGTCAAGAAGTATTGTAACTAATTATTTATAATATAGAAGACATGTAAATATTATTAATATCTAGTTATTAGGTATATATGTGTAGTGTAGTGTCTCAGTTAATGCATCAGAGGGTTACGAAGAGGAGAGAAGTGAATTCTTGGCGGCTGCTGCGTGGTGGTGGTTGTGGTCATATAGCTCTAACTGGTATCCATGGCATCCCGGGTGGCTGCGGAGGTGGTGCTTTAAGCTATCCGGTCAGTATTTGCACATGAATGATGATCCCCGTGCTGGTTGGGGTGAGCCTGTTGTTGTTTCCGGGGATTCCTTTGCTTGTGCACTGGCTGGTAATTATAGAGGTGGTGGCCGTTGTGCTGGGGCAACCGCGGTGGTCGGTTGTGGTGTTGGGAGTGGTACCCGTGGGCGTGGCAGTCCTGTAACCTTGGCAATGCTGATAGCCAGGGCGGTGTTGCAGGTTGCTTGGGGAGGTGCTGGTGGCTCGGTGGTTCTGGCGGTTGCGGTGATGTCTGAGTGCGGAGTGGTGGTGGTGGTCGTGGAGCTCAGACTGGTTTCCATTGCATCCCGGGTGGCCCCAGAGGTGGTGCTTTAAACTAGCCTGTCAGTCTTTGCATATGAATGATGATCCCTGTGCTGGTTGGGGTGTGCCTGTTGTTGTTTCAGGAGATTCCTTTGCTTGTGCACACTAGCTGGTGATTATCGAGGTGGTGGCGGTTGTGCTGGGGCAACCGCGGTGGTCAGTTGTGGCATTGGGAGCGGAGTGCGAGGTGGTGCTGGTAACCTTGGCAATGCTAACAGCCAGGGCGGTGTTGGTGGTTGCAGGGGGAGGTGCTGGCGGCTTGGTGGTTCTGGCAGTTGCTGTGATGTCAGAGTGCGTTGTGCGGCCAGGGTGGGACTGCGAGCAGTGGTGGTGGGGGTGCTTGGGGCGGTTGTGGCTCTAGTGGTGGTGGTCTTGGAGCTCTGACTACTGTGGTATCCACGGCATCCGGGTGGCCTCAGAGGTGGTGCTTCAGACTAGTTGGTAAGTTGTATTGGTCTGCAGACGCTTTTAATTATTAAATCCCTTTAATTGATTCTCAGTTTCTTGATTGTTTTGTTCTTCTTGAACTCATTCGGTGGGTGAGGCGAGGTACTTTTGTTAATTTGGGTAGCATTCTTGGTCTGGTGTTGGCTACAAAGGAGGATCTGGTGGCAGTTTTGCCTCTTCTTCTGGGGTGCCACCATGCCCCTGTCTTGGTGGAGTATATTTTTCAGTTGAATGATGTTGTTTTGTGGGGATTACAAGAGCATCAGAGAGGTTTTAGAGGGTGTTGACTGGCATTAAGAGTTTCTGTATGGCACTGTGGTGGAGAATTATAGTTTGTTTCAGTCAATCGTCCATTCACTTGAAGACAGGTTTGTTTCCACTGGAGACTGCTTCACAACCAAGCTGGTTGCAGTGTTAAAGTTCACCAGCCTGTAATGGTGCCTATCCAACTCAGTTTTCTTGCAGGGTCCTCTGGCTAACGGCTCCAGAAGTCAGCTTCAGATGTAGGTGTTATTACTTAGAAACTGTAGGTGCAATGACAAGAATAGGCTAGTCCATTGGTCATTTCTACTTGGGTTTACACCACAAAGAACTGGGGTGCACACACTTAGAAATTGGCTATTTTGTTGGGGAACTTCAACTATACAATTCAATCTTTATGCAATATTCAACATTCTGAAAGATATAAAATAAACTTCAGTTGACTAGTAACACATGAGGAAGATGATGAACAATTGAGATGTATACATAATAGGAATGCTACACTACAACACTCCTCCCCATCAGCATCTTCCTCTGTGTGAAAAAAATAACTGATGATTTTACAATAGCTATGCATAACGCATCTGTGTTCACACTGATGATTTGTCAGACCTTGGTTGAGCAGAATTAGAGAGAAAATATATATTTTATTACCTGCTACTCCATATATATGTGGTGAAGCACAATCACCCAACATGTGCTGATCACAGCAGCTGCTGCACCATGGAGGGAAAAGAATAGTCGTTCATGGAACAAATTTATAACACTGTCTAATTCCTTGGTCTGAACTCCCACATAGCAAACATAGCCTATTCTTTTTATAATAATTAGTCACTAGGTGCCTTGTGTTTCCGCACCAATTGCAACACAACTTCACAATTTTTGTCTGGCTTCAATGTTTGCCCAAGTGCCGCCCTGAACACAATGAACATTTTGGTGTGAATTGGGTTGGAACAAATCTGGAGCATCCAATAAGCTTGTGGTCACCACTACAAATCAAATACAGTCTCAATTTCCTCCAACATCTGCTATCATGATGACCAGCCTTCTTACACCACCAGCATTGGATTTGCCTGTGAGAGTGATGAGCCAAGAAAGACTGGGTTTCCTCCAAGGTCCGATTTTGCTAAACTAGACTCAATGGTGCAGCACAGGTTTCAGTCACAAATCCTTCCCATGTGTCAGTCAAAACACATATGCTTTGGTAGAAAGAACTGAAGTAGATGTGCTGACTCTGAGATCAATCTCCTTTCTTGGTTCACTTGGCACACTGCTGTTGGCATACGCTTTTTCCTTTTCAAGTAGCTATATGTGGGAGGTCATCCATGACATGAAAAACATCTTCCCAGTAGTCATGTAAAGCCAACCAAAGTATGAAATGGTTCCACTCCTCAAAACTTTTAGGATCTAAGTTGGTTCCTTCAAACACAAACTTACATGTTGATCCATTTACCAGGCTTTCAAGTTTTTCCTGGGCAGACTCCACCTTCTTTTTAATCCCATGACCAGTGCCCCAAACTGGCAACAAATATGAGTGTAAACAATCCAATTCCTCCAAAGACAAAAATAGGCTGCTGGTCACATTGAAGAGTCCAGCCTCATAATGTTTCCAAATTTTCCCATTTTTGAACTAGGATAATAGCAAAGCCACCAACAGACATCTCTGCAGAATGGGCCCATCTATGGTTGACAGGTGAGGCTCCTCCCCACCAGTCTTTCGTGCATGTCTGACTGCCTTCAAAGTACCATGCTGATGGTGCACCCCAGTTCCGCTAATGCTGTCATCAGTAGACATTATAAATTTTCTGGAACAAATTTTCTTGCTGCAGAAACACTTATCCCTATTTGGGTGCCAATGTGGAAGTTCACCAACCGTAATGGTGCCTATCCAACTCGGTTCTCTTGCAGGATCCTTTGGCAAACTGCTCCAGAAGTCAGCTTCAGATGTAGGTGTTATTACTTAGAAACTGTAGGTGCAATGACAAGAATAGGCTAGTCCATTGGTCACTTTTACTTGGGTTTATACCACAAAGAACTGTGTTGCACACACATGGAAATTAGCTAGTTTGTTGGGGCACTTCCACTATACAATTTAATCTTTTAATGCAATATTCAACACTCTGAAATATATAAAATAAACTTCGGTTGAATAGTAACACAAAAGGAAGAGGATAAACAATTGACATGTATATATATTAGGAATGCTACACTACAACAGCGGGGCAATCCTAGGGAGCTGATGACCAATAGATCTAGGGCTTGGGTGCAGTATAAGCTTTTCAAGGGGGAGTCCAGTAGGCAGCATGGGGGTTCTTACCTTTGCAGCCCCCCCTCCCCCATGCAAGGGCTCAGCATACCTAGTTGTCAGGTGCACCGAGCTAGGAGAGGCCAGCACAGCCATGCGCGTCAGCACCGTCGAAGACTCTGCAGAACAACAAGGGGAAGATGCTGGAAGAGATGTGCACTATTGGCTTTCAGAAAACAAATCCAAAGCCACTTGCATGAAAACCCTAGCACAATTACAGCCCAGCAAAAAACTATGGAAGGAAATATCTACATATACACATGTATATGTATATAAAAAGGAAAAAACATCCAGAAACAAGCAGCAGGACGAATCACACCACTAATTTGCCAACATGATCAGAAACACGACATGCACTCAAACAACCTATTCCCCATATACTTGGCCAACCCTGCCTTGAAAGCAGAAATGGTAGCAGACTTGACAACAGCAGCAGGCAGCTCATTCCATATCCTAATGCAGCGAACATTAAAAAACCTCCTTGCCATATCCACAGAGCAGAGGGCATCAAGAGTTCGTGCTGATGTCCTCACATCCTACCATCCAGTAACCTTTGAAACAGAATGGACGAATCAAAACCCTCCGTGTCACAAACAGAATTCTCCAATCCTTTATGAGGTCACTTCTCAGTAACCTGCCCTTGATCAAGAAAAAATTGAGAGCCATCAGCCTTTCATGGTTATACATCTCAGACAGACCATGCACCTGTTTGGTCCACCTCTTCTGAACGGACTCCAGCAACTTCACATCCTGGACATGACCAAGATTCCACACACAGGAGCAGTAATCAAGAATGGGCCTGACTTGTCACAAAGACTGTGACCATAAAATTGGGGCTCCTATTAACTGTCCACCTGAACAAATCACTACAAAGACCAGCAGTTTGTCTCACAACTTCTCTGACATGGCCAAGAAACTTGAGACCAACTTTGACACAAACTTCCAAATTGCGATAAACTTGGACAAACTCCAAACAAGCACCCTCAAGAGCGGTAACAGCCTCTGCACCGGGACCAATCCAACCAGGAAAACGTCTTCTAAAAGATTAAACAACATATTTGCTAGAGTTCAATGACAAATTCCATGGAAATGCAGTCTGGAATAGTTTGTCAAGGTCTCCATGCAAAACAATGGAAAGACAAATAAATTTTATAATCATCTGCAAATGTGCCAAACTTGGATGCAAGGCCATCCACCAAAAATGAACAAATATGAGAAAGAGGACTGGACCCAAGACTGAACCTTGTAGAACCCCACTCAGAAGATCCCTTGGCTCACTATTCACTCCATCAACGCCAACATACATAATTTGAGAATAAAGAAAACTACCAATCCACCTCAACACAACCTCAGAAGCTACAAGTGCCTGCAACTTCAGAAGCAAAATGGGATAGCAAACAACATCTAATGCCTTTGAAAAATCAAGCATGGCCATATCTACCACCAAACCAGCATCAACAGACTTGATTACATCTGAGTAGACCAGCAACATCTGATCCTCAGTTGATCTAGCCTTCCTAAATCAAAACTGTCTGAATGAAAGGAGCTGGTAAGACTCAAAATAATCCACCAGCTCAGCAGCAACAATCTTCTCCATTGATTTGCAGCAAACAGAGGTGAGGCTAACTGGACAATAGTTGAGGGGATCATATCTAGATTTACTTATAAAAATTGAAATCACCAATGTCACGGGATAGCTTGCCACATGAACATACATTAGCCGTGGTGATTTAAATCTATACCCTGGTGTGCCTTTAAGGCCACAAAACCCTCTTCTTCTAACTACTACCTGCTTCTTTGTTGGGTTCTTCCTTATCAATATGAGAGTGTTTGTGCAGATATGTTACACCAAGTAAATGTTTGGTAATGACAGGTATAAGTATTTTATTTCACATCAGGTAGAGAGCTATTAGCAATTACCAACTGTAAATTAGCATATTGCATATAAGTCAACCAATGGTAAATATTCACAGAAAATTATAACTATTTTTATTTTTGACCTAAATCAAATCTCAAATAGGTTCCTCACCATGAAAGGTATGGCCCTTTGAAGGGAGCCAATAGTAACAATGTATTTAGATATTAATAATAGAATAAACACCTAGCTGATAATCCCATAGGATGAATATAGATTGCCTACTCAACATTCAGCAATAATTATCCAACCAAGATATCCTTCCACCTCACTACTTTATTTTAACCAATAGTCCCCACAAATGTCTTTGGGCAGAGCCCCTATCAATTTAGTGGACTTTACTTCTCCTAGGAAGTTTCACAATGTTTATCGAATTTGGTTGTCAGTAATCTATGTGTTTATTGTGGGCCTATTTACATCCCTTAGGAAGTGCCACCTCTAACTATTATAATTAACTACTCTGATCAAATTAGAAGTGGACCTATTTTCAACCCACTAGGGAAGGGCCACATGATAACTAATTAATCTAATTATAAATAATAACTTAGGTGGACTTATTTACAACCCACTAGGGAAGGGCCACATGATAACTAATTAATCTAATTATAATAATAGCTTGGGTGGACTTATTTACAACCCACTAGGGAAGGGCCACATGATATCTAATTAATTTACTTATAATATTAATTTGGGTGGACTCATTTACAACCCATTAGGGAAGTGCCACACTTACCGGAAACAATGAATTGCCTGCAGACCACATGTGATGGTTCACAATGAGACTCAATCAGCTATGGTGAAGTAAGTTAACTTGTCCAGGATTTAGATTATATTAGAGGGCTCCTTTTCACCAGCGTATGAACGTCTCAGTAGTTGGATTCCCCAAAATTCCCACTAAAGTCCAACAGCATTGAAATAAGGCAAAGCCAAAATTTGATTCAAGTTTTTGTTATCTTGATTCTCAGATTAGATTTAGGAGTCATAAAGCAAGACTCAATTGTATGATCTTGACTGCAGAAATATAAGCTGAATTGATTGGATCAGTCTGAGTTAGGTTGGCAATGTTATACAACTTTTAACTCAGCCTGATGTTCCTCTATTATCGGTTGAATGAAAGGCAGCTACTATCCAGACCACAGTAATGGGTCAGCGGAACAGTATTCTAGTATTAGTGATGAGAAGATGTAATAATTTAGGGGGTCGAATATTTCCCTTTGCTGAGCTTGGAACCACCACTCTAGATTGACTGAGCTAACTTATCAATTTAGGTCAACCAACCAAATTGGAACTATCAGTGTTCTGCCTAACACTTGTTCTCCATCCCTAATATTGGGGTATCACAATAACTGTGAGCAAATCACTGGTTCAATGAGTCAAGATAAAGGTTATTCTTCCTTTCATAATACATTTACATACATGGCCTGTCATTCACATAAACTACTTGCACAAGTAATTACACCATCATCCTAACATGGACAATGTTAGGTTAACTCTCTGTGGGCAGCTCCGGGGTAATCTTGGAAAGTTGAAATTTCAATGGCTTCAGAGGCAAAGTTATCTGATTTATTCATCAATGCGTAAATATTGACTCGGCCCAGGCGCAGCAAGGCAGTCAGCGACAGACTGGAGTCGGCCTAACTATGCCACTCTTTACAAAGGAGATCCAGAGTTCAAAAAGAAGAGTCGAATGGGTTCCAGGCTGCTCAAGGCCAACAGGTGAATAGCCATTGGCTTATTTAGCAAAATCCTCTTGATGAACAAAAAGTACTGCAGATCAAATTGGAGGCCAGACTGAGAGAAAAAGATCACACCTTCATAAGCCTCCTAACATACTACCCAATGCTTGAGAATAATATGAACAATAATTCTCAACACTTCATTTACTATCCATGTAGCCAAGTTTAAAAGCTTTATTCAATTATTCAAAATATATTCAGATTAATCAAAAACATGAGTTTGACTACAGTAGCTTATAGCCACTATAATAATAAAGCATAGGGCTTCAACAAATACAAAGCTGCTTGACTGCATCACCGTTTACTGACTTCTCTGTAATTATTCAGTACTCTCTTTAGGAAATCTGGTTCAGGTTGCATCATACCTCGTGTTGGTAATGCAAGCCAAATCCTTTGATATAAAGTTAAGCTCAGTCCGAACGTGCGGAACCAGTCCTGGGGTGTCGTCAGGCTAGAACGTTGACAATAGCAAAGTCCCGTCTCATGGTCTCAAATGAAAATTCAATGATTTAATATATCATTCAACAAGGCATAACTTTACTTCATCTGAAATATATAAACAGAATTAGGAGAACAATGTTGAGCGGGATTCCTTTGAATCCCCCTCTCACCAATGAACTCATCCATGCATCAAGGAGCACTCCACTCGGGAGAGAAAGGTTAAAGATTATATAGAGAGGTTGTGTCAATTGCACTGCACACTCCTTCAGCAACTTTGGGTGGAGTCCATCCATGCCCATTGCTGAACTAACATTGAGCCCCGCCAGAACGTCGAAGACATTTGGAGACCTTATGGCAAACTCGCTCATTTTGCCATTAGATAACTGGAAAGGAGCGGGATTGGGAGGAACATCCTCTCTATACATGTCAGAGAAGGCAGATGACAGGAGCTCAGCCATCTCCAGTGGATCCTAAACCAGCTGTCCACCGGCATTGCGAAGTGGTCCAACTCCGAGACAACCTTTTTTCTTCCTTTGTATATAAGCATGGAACAGCTTTGGGGAGTCACTTTACCGTTGCATAAGGTATTCCTTGTACTGAGATTGGCTGAACAAAGCATAATTTTGAAACTGACAGTGGATATCAAGGAAGATAGCTAGTGACTCCAAAGTATTTTGATGATTTCTGCCAAACCTCCTTCTTGAAAACTTGTACTCATACCAGGCATTTGCTCTCCTCACCTTCAACCCCTGGGGAGGCCTCACAGACCATGGTACCCTAGGCGAGTCTCTAGCAAGAGGCACATGTAAGTCTAACAAACTCTTCAGTATAGTGAGGAACACACTATATGCCTCACAAACACCCAGGTAAACAAATTCAAGAGGTTAATCAATTCCCAATATTGCTTTGGAAATAGCGCCGTAGTTACCCTGGTGCCAAGAATACCTCCAAGCTTTGTGTCTTTCACCATCAGGCTCCAAGACATTCACAAACAAATATTCACAAATAATAGGTGAATGAGCAGACCTTGGAAAAAGAGCCAAAGCAACAACATCCCCAACATGATCAGGCTCGCTTGTATAATATAAATCCAGAATGTTGCCTGACAAGAGAAAAGTCTGCTCCCTCACCCACTGAGGCATGTCACAAGATGCAAAGCAATCAAAAAACGGTTGATCCCTCAAGTTAACATTCTCTTCCTGCACCAACTCATCTGACCACTTCACCGAAGGCAGTTTGAAATCCCCCAACAGGACCACCTCACGACCAACATGGAAGTCACTAATCAAACTTATCAGATCAAGTTTTTCCTGATCACCATATGATGGTCTATAAACAGCCAAAATCCGCAGATCAAGTTGAACCTGAGAGATTGCTGCAACATTTGGCAAGTCCAGATTAACCTCCTCATACCTCTGATTTTTTCAAATATATACATACACGGTGTTTCCCACTCCAGTATGAAAATCTCCTCTTACAACAGAAAACCCATGAACCTCAACAAAATAAGAGCAAACCAAGCTTACAAGCAAAGTCTTGCCAACCACAAACACCTCCAGCCTATTTCCTGAAAAAAAAAATCTATTTTGTTTGTTAAAATATTAACATTTGCCTGGCTAGTCTTCAGCAATGAAAATTGGGAGACGGACAACTGCAGAGACCCTCAACAATCAATGGACCCAACACCCACAGCACCACCTCCGCGGCTACCCACAGCACCGACGTAGCAAACAGCAGCCCCCTCAATGGGAACACCACCGTGGCTACCAGAGCCGCCACCGCGGTCACCAGAGCCGCCACCGCGGTCACCAGAGCCGCCACCGTGGTCACCAGAGCCGCCACCGCGGTCACCAGAGCCGCCACCGCGGTCACCAGAGCCGCCACCGCGGTAACCAGAGCCGCTACCGCGGCCACCAGAGCCGCTACCGCGGCCACCAGAGCCGCTACCGCGGCCACCAGAGCCGCCACCGCGGCCACCAGAGCCGCCACCGCGGCCACCACGACCATCAGAACCACTCCTGCGGACACCAGTGTTATGATCAGCTGTCAACTAGCAGATACATTTATGTGTATATATATGTATGTCACAATGTCTATCTAGATATTCTTGTAAAGCTGATGGCTTTAGCACTGCGCAAGAAACAGTGTAGGACTGTCAATGTCAACCCCTAGATTACGTTACACAGTGAGAAACCCTTGCTTTGCGTATTTCCATCACCCTCAAAAGGGTTTCTTTCAGCAAACGGCAGTTAGCAACCACATTAGACTTCTTGACCAAGAGACGTTGACGAGTGTATGTCATTTGGGTCATCCTGTTAAAATCAACAAGTCAGCATGTGTGGCCCAGATCCCATAATGAATATGGGCTGTGTTTCACTCTAATAGCCAAGGGGAACCTTATATTGTGAAGATTTTTGGGAGGAGCCTATAAATTAGTTACGGCCTAAATTTATTTGTATGCAAATGAGGGTCAGGTATTTGTAATAACATGCGGCCTCAGAGTGACCAAACTGTGGAGTGGTTCTCTTATTGGAGGATCATTTCATACACGTATTAGCAAGGCTCCCCTATTGCAGTAGTTAGGTGTTGATTTGAATGGATCTTCACACTTCATAACAGAACAGCTTGGGAGCAGGGTGGGTTTCTGCTTTTAAATTGCTTTTCCTTAACTGTTCTGCTTTTTGATATCTACACTCAACACATTTGCTCCCTTTTACATTGTTCATCTCCTTTTGTAATTTTTACTGTTTAATTTGATTATCTACACATACACACTTTTGTTCTGTTGTGTCTGTTGATATCACAATCAATAATCATGCTTGTTTGGGAATTACCCTTTTGACCTGTTACTATGTTCTAGCTCAAAATGATATTTTAAAATAGCATGTAATTATTCCAATTTTTGCAACATTTAACGTACTTTGATAACTTCAAACTAAAGTTTTATAATACTGGTGCCAGCAGTTGCGGGATATTGAAGCAAACAAATTAATGTTGAATCATGCACTGTAATACAAATTAAAATCATCACTTTGAAAGGAAATGCTTCAAGTCCCCTTACACACTCTTTCATTGAAACAATCAAACCATGCCATGCCTCTCCTGCCACGCGCTACCAAAATAAACAGAGCAACAAGCGAGAATGAACTTAAACCCAGACCTTAACAGCGGGTAGTCCGGAAAAAGGGTTGACTGGAGACAATGTGTGAGCAGTCCACCCTGCTGCCTGCACTGCCAGCAGGGAGCTGTCAGCTTTTATGTCTGCCAGCACGGCCACCTGGCTGTCCCTGGCATTGCAACCAAAAATGCTCCTGGACGGCTGTCTGTCAATTCCTGGCAGGCAGACAAAGGACAGCTACATCACTGAATGGACCATCTCTGCCAGGATGGTCTGTACAGACAGACGAAGGCCAGGACCAGCTGGCTGACAATATTTCACCAGACACATAGAGGATCATGAGGCCCCTTCAAAACTCTCTTTCCTTTGTCTCTTACCTTTGCAGCCCCCTCCAGCAGGACCACAGCAAGTGAAGAGCAGCAGAGCCGGGGGAGGTCAACACAGTCGTGCGCGCCAGCATACTACTGAGAGCAGCAATGTTAACAGAGGTATAGGAACTGGAATTAGTGCGCACTATTGGCTATCACATGAACCATCTGCATGAATCACAAAAAGAAAAAAAACAAATAAATTCTAGAACAGCACACTGTACAACAAAGAAGCACACAAAGAAGCAACACATCAGGACAGACACACACACACACACACACACACACACACACACATACAAACACGCACCACAACCCACCACTCCAGCATCACAGCAAAAAGCAGACAAATCCAAAGCCAGGATGCCAACACGCTGCAGAAGAACCCGCCCCAACCTAAACAAACTCTACTCAACTTCTTGAGAAAAAACAAAAACCTGTAAGTAATTTATAAACATGAGTGTATCAAGAAGCCCATCAAATCAAGTGTGATACATTGCAATATGCCGTTCTCCCGTAAGAAGGGAAAATTAGATGAAAGCAATTACGGTTGCCTCACAAAACTTTCAAATATTTGTTTCAAAAATTATCTGCAAATAAGTCCAAAGTTTGTTTTGAAGTGAATTCAAATTAGGTGTGCATGAATTATTCAGCATGTCCTTCCAGCATTATTCATTGAGATTGTCATCATGCAAATAACTCGAGAAAAATGGATTGCGGTGGCGGAAAGCGAATCCTGATATATAGAATAATATATAGCTATATTTATTTTACAAAATGTAAAAATGTCAGAAAATAGATACAAAAAATCAAATTACTACATTATTGAATAATTAATTAAAATAGGCTCCTAGTCCATTGGTGTAGTATATAAGTTCTCTTTTGTAGTATATAAGTAATTTGTGTCAATTGAATGTAGACAACTGGTGATGGAAATTTAGATTTAGTTGATCATGGAAAAGATGATCACTGGTAGAAAAATGCCTAACACATATCATTTACAGAAATTCAAAATGAGACCATGACCCAAGGAAGAGCTTGATTGATGTAAAAATAATCCGACATTAGGCTATTCACCGATAAAATTATTTAATGTCCCGTTCTGTGGCAAAGTTCTGACAGTGTCTTGTTTTTCCATTTCAAATTTCATACAAATTTTTATGACCAATTGGTCATGTGACATGTTTGAACACACAATGTGCTACAATAAATTTCAATATTATTTCATATAAAGTCAATTTTGTGTGTTGTCAATAAATGGTCGTGTAGCATTCAGGTCTGCGCTAGACTTGCCGCATTCACTTTCTGGAAATTATAGTCCAATTGTCAAGATGGTGTTTCAAGTGGGAGCACCACTGGCCGTAATTTTAAGAAATGTCCATTGTGTGATGATGTGGCCGGGGGGCTTACTACTGTTAAGCCAAGCTATTGTTCTCTCCCCTGTGACATGGGTCTATACCTATGCATTTGTCTAAATTTGTTCATTCATGTGTGTATTCTTATATCTTGGATAATAAGTTTTCTTTTGTTTTGTTGCAGGTCATACTATTTAATAATGTATAATATCCTGCTTGATTGATCTGCTTTACCCAGAGTGCTTACTACCTGTGTAAACTTAATTGCCTTGGCTGCTACTGTGCTGGGTGAGTTGGTTCATTTATGTTCCTCAGTGGATTCGTAAGTATACAGTTGGGTGTGGCTGATGTGTGAGTGGTTTAAGTTGATAATTTCTACGTAGGCTTCCTAAGCTTATCCATTTTTCTGGATTGCGATTTGGTTTCCTTTTTGCTTTTAGTTGTTGGATTTACATTAAGGTATTTCCCAATTCTGCCAAATTATTTGAGTCCTAGGGTTGTTGAGGTTATGTACACCAGTTAGCCCTCTTTGATTTAGTATATTATCATTTCTGGATAACTGCATTTGCACTTTTAATGATGTCAGTGTTGTGTTGTATTGCATTGTGAATTATTTCCCTTGCTAATTTATTTTTGTCCTGACTTTAATTGTTATTTTTCCTTGGTTAACGTTAAATACCCATTTGCTAAATTGCAGTACCTTTCCCTAATTGCTTGTTTGATTCCTATTTAGTTCCCTTGTTTTATTGTTCATACTTCAGTAGGCTTTTTGCATGATAGTTCAAACTATTCATATCCTCTAAGATCTGTAAGTTAATTCTTATCCCAAGGATATCAGAGTCCTATTCTGTAAGATTAAAGTGATTCATTTGTAATAAGTTCATTCATATTTCTTTTTCAGTATGGTCACCTTCTCATGCTCCTTTCCTCTGACCACCTTTTGCTCCTATAATCCATTGTTCCTTACCTGTGTCATTCCTAATCCTTGTTCCTCCCAGCTCCCTAATTCCCCAACTCCTCTGAACATCCACAACCATCCGTATTGAAGAATAATTCAATATAGTGTACTTGGAGACCTGTTCTTTAATTTATACCTGGTATGGGTCTATAGTCAGATTTGAGCTCCCACAAAAAGTTAGAGCCTTCCAAACAGGAAAGAGGACTATATTGTCCCACCCGTAGCGCGGACGGTAATAATGAGTTAGACGCAAAGGCAAGTGATGTGCAAGTTGGGCGGATGCAATATGCGAGTGTAAACGAGCAAATGTGTGAATAGAAAAATTAATGAACAAACTTGCATCAACCCCACTACAATCAAAGACAAAACAAATCATGTGATGGCTTTGTAACTAAAGGGAGACGAAGGCAAGTCGTTTCTAAGCGACAATCACTGACTCCAATCGGACCCAGAAAATTTACGGGAGAACCATCTGAATTTTTTCATATTGTAAAAAACAGCAAGAAATCCTTTTCTGGGGAGGTAAGGACTGACCTACAAGCAGGCAAAGCCAATCCAGGTATGTTTGAGTCGCACCTGACTCCAGGTACACATATAAAGATCAGAATATCATAATGCCCCACCTTGTCATGGTCACTGTATAGACAAATGCTTTGAAAAATAGGAGAACGGCAGTCCACTTTCACCTTCAGGGGACATGGCGTGGGAATACAAGACAATGAACCATGCATCATGAATTCAAACCGTCAATTCCAATTTACTGACCTAGCCTAATAAAATACACTGCAACACATGCGTCCAACACGCGTTGACAAAAATGAACAAAACATAACGCATCAAGGCCACATTTTGAATGAGTCGTTTGATTAAATGTGAAATGCTGTGTGTCCAGCGTAAATATTAGAATGATGCGCATTCAAGTTCAATTTATTGAATACATTAATAGTAGAGGTGAAAATATGTAATTTATAAAATGTGTGAGGTACAACCTGTCACCTGCGTGTGACATTTACTATGTCCATAACAATGTGTTCGGCAATTAGTCTATAAGTCATGTCTGCCGTACTGTGTGATAAGCTCATAAGCTTTATTCCCATTTTGCAAATGTTAGTTCAACGGTACTTTGAACCAACATACACTGAAATTAGCAAAATAATACAATATAACTAGTAGACAGTCTCTATTCCATCTTCCCGTGACCCCTTGTCAAACAGTCAAAACGTTGTAAAGATTGGTCCAGGGAATTGTCAAGCAACATGGTTGCACGCCCTTAGCAAAATATCAATGTTGCATGAAAATTTGTATGCTGCACTTCCCAGCAAAATCAAATATGCAACCATGTTGCCAAATACTTGGATTGATTTTTTTTCACAATTGCCATAAATCCTGTATTGTTGCAAGTAGTCAAACACTCTGAGATTTTTTTTCTTGACATTAAAATGACATTCAAAATATATGACCAATCATCTAACACAATGTATTTACATAATATTCAGTCAGGCCCAAGAACACCACAAGTTGAAAGTGAAGACACTTTCTTTTAATAAAGGAAGGGGAAGGTTATGATCAGCCTCAGCTAGCAGACATTCTTGTAAAGCTGATGTCTTTAGCACTGCGCGAGACAGTGTAGGCCTGCCAACGTCAACCCCTAGATTAAGATACGCAGTGGGAAACTCTTGCTTTGCGTATTTCCTATCACCCTCAAAAGTATTTCTTCTTGCAAATGGCAGTTTGTCCCAATAGCAGATTTCTTGACCAAGAGACGTTGACAAGTGTATGTCATTTGGGCTGATATATATGTGGTGGCACCCTCATCATGTTCCCTAACCTGTGTATCTGTCATCTGTCACAGATTAGTTGATAAGGCCTAAAAATCTGCAGTAGAGCACCGATTCAACTGGACCTTGATTGCCACCGCCAGTCGCATCACTAATGTGAAGCCCCGTTGCCTTGTGTGCAGCAAGAGCCACCATTTTGCCAGAAGAGCCTGTGTGCTGCTGTCTCACCATTAGTAGGCAAAGGTGAGAGCAGTATCTTTGTAGGTTAGGAGTTTGGTTTTCTGCATTTTCTAAGCAGAAATGATCGATCAACTAGTGGTCTCAATGTATAGATGATTGAGCAGTTCATTTATTTGTTCTAAGAAGCAGTATAGTGTTCTGTGTTAAGTTTCTTCTGCATTCCCTGTTGTTCCATCAACTGGCTGTTGATATTTTTGTAAAGTTTAATGAGGTGAGATATACCCTCCTAACTATGTATGCAGGAGTTTATAGTCACCTGTTAACCTGTTTATTTAATGTTATTGTTCTCTACTCAGGAAATCTTCAGAACGCAGACAAATCCACAACACCTTTGTATTTAATTATCTGTGCAATCACATCATTTATTATTTACTTGCAAGCTGTTGGGACTTGTGCTATTATAATTGGGCACAGCTTTAGCTGTTGAGCCCAAGTCTGATCATTGAGGAAAACTTAGTCAACTGTGTGACAGGCCATGTCTGCGGGCTATATTTTGTTCAGTAACTGAGCTGAGCTCATGCATTCTGGGTAGCGTGCATGTGTACATAATAGTTCTGTAGTGTCTCCTGAAAATTAACCATCATAGTAACTTCTCTATAATCATTTATATGAGAGCTGTAGTGTCAAGTTATCCTACATATCTATTGTCAGATCAATATATAATTCTTTAGAGAGGTGATAGAGTATAATCGTAGTTAATAATATTCATTTATTGGTCTAATCACAGCATTATTTGTTTGTTTGTTTGATTCTATTAATATAGTGATCTACAAACTACTCTAACACTTACTCAATACAAAGGCCTAATCTTGATTCATGATAGTTCATGATAAATAATCATATAGAGTGGCCTAATTATTACAAATCATTGCTCTACTTCAGTCTTTTTTGTGACATGCATTCAATGATATAACTAGTCATGTGATAATTTGCATAAATAGCAGTGCTGTGATAAGAGCATCATCACTCTGGTATTTGATTGAGATTAGGCTTAAAGTATACTTAATTAACCTGTGTCCACTTCATTCAACCATAAATTTCACTATGGGTATGAGCAAACCTATCAGCTTGATATGCAGCTATTCACCAATTGGTAGTTGACCCTTGATCCTAATCTATTATCAGTGGAAAACCTTATCTGAAATCCCTTAGCTATTACCCATCCTGATTATTGGCTGACTGATTTTCAACTTGGCAATGGGGACTAGGTTCATTGGCTAAGTTGGTCTAGTCAAAGGGTATATTAGTGTCTCGAGTACAGCTGAGACACCTCCCAGTGTTTTGTCTGAGTTGGTTGATCACTGGTCATTCTGAGTAGTTATCCTCTTGCAAATCTGGAGCAGACCTTTAAGTCCAATCATCTAAAAAGATCAATAGATCACCTTAGTAGTTGAGGACTTTGATGGTTCATGTCCTTTTATCCCTAATGTGCTACTATCTCTTGGGGTAATTTTGTTTATAGTTGTAGCTGTTTGTTAGGATGTTTAGACTTCCTGTAGACATTCCCAGTGTAGCCACCTGAGTCAGCAAAACTTGGTGAAGCTTGGAGTGGTTTCCTGCCAAGTTTATCTATTAGGTAGAGTCCTGGGTACCCACCGTTTTTGGCAAAGCTTTCAGTAGTCAAGCCCATTGATATCAGTAGTACTGGGTACCAAACGAGTGCAGCATGTATAGCTATTCTTCAGTAGATCTATTGGTGAAGAGGGAGACTATTGATCTATTGGTGTAGAAGAGAAATCTGGCTAGCTGTATGAGTTACATAGTTATAAAGTAAACATTCTGAAAATACTAAAATGCACATTTGAGAAAGTACCACACGCAATATGACAATGTTATTTGATTGAAGTAAATAGTTATCCAAATTCTCATCTGCAAAGCAGACAATATATATACACTTGTATACAGTTTGGGAGAATATAATCTTACCATAAAGGCTAGTCAAATGCTTGACCAACCAAAAGGTCAAGAATAAAATACAGACAAACCTTAAGAGAGAATTGAATAGTTGATTCTTTTGGTATATTTCAGTGAGGCAATGCTGCAGAACCGTTGTCAGCCAGCACATTGATCCTAAATCCAAGCAGAAGCACAAGCAGTGTTGTGGAGCAAGTAAAGCATCAATTATCATTTTCATATCTTTCAGGCCCTGAGTGAATCAGGCATTAATTATTCCTAAGACAATTAATAAATTAGTTTACATTTCAAGTGGCTATATCATGCACTAAATTAAGGGAGGCTAGCTGGAAGCCTGCAGTAGTCATATTTACTTAATCTATAGGATTAGCAACCTATTTATCTATAAGGAATTAACAATTAGTAGCAGTGTATTTCTAGCTCTCATTTCCTTTGTCTATGCTGCTGAAATTCTGACAAACAAAAGAAGAAGACTTTTTGTCAGTTTTGTTAACTTGAGGTTGGTTAAAGAAAAATAATTTAGCTACAGTACAAGGTACTACAACCCTAAAAGGGCCTCTATATGGTTGCAACCACTGTGTTTGTGGGTATAGTTACTGGCCCACACCATAGTTTAGGTATAGTATGTATGCATGTATAGACACAGCCGTTTCCCTCTAGTTAGGGGGTGACTAAGTTAGGCAGACACAGAGGGGGGAGGCGCCCAATCTCCCCGCCACAAGACCGCCGTGTCCCTGCCAAGGCTCGAACTTGCAACATGCAGCACCAGAGGCTGACACTGCTGGTAGATACGCTAACCACTCGGCCACAGTTTTGGTGCCATGACAAAAAAGTTTAACAACTGATATCTTGAAGAGAAAAAGGTTTGTGAAGCAATTTGTTCAAGTCTCAATTCATAGTGGAGGTCTCTCATTGCTGAAGCTGGTGAGATTTTTTTTTTTTTTTTTTTTTTCTATTTGGTCGTTGACATCATGCCTAATTACGATAGTGAAGGTGCTTGTGGAGATGGTGTTGATGATATCATGAGGGAAGAGGAAGATTATGCTATTCATGAAAATTTGGCTCACTTTGATACATTAAATAATCTTCAACAGAGGGGAGGGAACTGATGACATATCCTCAAAACATTTGGACAGGGTTACTAAACTCAGAAACAAGTTTGTGTAGGTAGTAGTTACCTCGACAGAACTTGGAGGCAGACATGCCAACCTTAAGAGCATGGTTGATTGGAAGAAAGTTTTGGAGCAGAAGCTGGTGGTAGAGGAGTCAGATAGAGGCAATTCTCTGAAAGATGAAGCATAAATATCTGTATGGGACAAGAAATCAAAGAAGACACTAAGCAGTGATCAGGATTCTGAAACTTCAAGTTCCAGTATCAGTAGCAACAGTGTAAGTTTCAAATCATTTGGATTTAGCAATACTGATGATGAGACAGAGAGCAGTGGTAGTGTGTTTACCAAAAAGAAGAATGAGAAAAAGTCCTAGAAGAAAAGTTGAAGTTACCCATTCCATAAAGAAATTTGATGAAAGGTCAGGACAAGACTTGAGATACTTGGAAAAGTTTGAAAGCTACTGTGGGAATAATTTCAGGGGTGATCTCGATTTATGGATTGGCCAGTTAAAGATGCATTTGACTGGAGAGGTGTTGGAAGCATTGTAAGCTGTTTGTGATGTCAATGCCAGTTATGAGATGGTCCGAGACAAATTGTTGGAGTGGTATGGAAACATGAAAGATCTGAGAAAGAAAAAGAACCGATCAAATTATGAAGAAGAACAATTTATCAAAGGTGAGTCCTTGTACTTGTACAATACTAGACTTGAAAGATTATATAAAGTTGCCCATCCAAGTCATAACATCAAGACCAGCAAGTCAATTCAAAATGAATTTCAGACACAGATCATGTCCCACAAAATAAATAATAGAAAGATAACCTGGAAATTCTTTCAGCAGTGTGCTTGGTACTATGATTTGGAAAAAAAATCATCTAGATCAGAGAAGACTAATTCAGAGTCCAAAGAGAAATTTGTGAATAATGTTGGTTGTGAGAAGACATTTAAAGATGTGTCAACCCAAAATGGACAACTTAATAGGGAGTCTGGTGGAAAGAGAATCACATCTGCAGCTCATTCAGATCAAACAGAAAGTTACACTAACATGGCTCATCACTCTGTGTTCAATCAGTCGCCTCTGCAAGGAAGTCCCAGATTCTGTAACTCTGGCAATCAAGTACCAAGTTTTCTCAGTGACAGTGTAGGACATTCTGACCCAATATGTTCTACAGCAATGCTTTATTGCAAAGTAAGCAATTTAATAACAATTTTGGTTCAAGTTATCAAGCCCAAAGACCACATAATCCCATGTCTGGTTATTCTAGGTTCCTAACGTCCTTCATCTCAACTAGTGGATAAGACAACCCGATGCAGTCACTGCAATGGAATGGGCCACTCTGTGAATAAGTGTCAAACCAAATTCAATTGTTGTTTCTGGTGTGGTTCAGCAGGTCATTATTTCAGGCAGTGTCCTCAAAACAGTTACAACTTCAACAACAGAAATTTATCAAGCACTACTAGACAGGGTACTTTTGATGATGGAAGGTCATATTATGGCAGACAGGAACACAGTAATTACAGATATCACCAACCTAGAAGTCATTCTCAAACTAGACCACCTGGTCACTCACAGTACAGAGGACACATCATGAGTCAAATGGGGCTAGGACACATCTGGTTCAAATGGGGCTTAGCCAGAGAACAGTGTAAGTAGGACCCAAAAATTTAGATCGAAATTGTACAGCTATTTGCAGGAACAGTGTATTTTAGACCAAAGAAACAGGTTTAACATGCTTCCAGATGAAATGGATACAATGAAGAATGATCATGATTGGTCTTATGATACTTCATTAGAACCAATTGCTGCTGAATTCACAGATGAATTAATGGAAGTTTCTGCAGTTCAAAATCAATCTGAGGTAGTTAATCACACTCAAAGGCAATTTAAAAATATGACTGACATGTAAACAGAGAAACAACCATTTATATGTTTCACAACTTTGAAACCAGAACCACTGATTTTATTGGAGGTTAGCTACAACGGGAAAAAGATCAAGGCATTGTACTTGTTGACACAGGCGCAACAAATAATTTGATTAAAAGATATATATCTACCAAAGGAGCTGAAGAAGATATTGACATCAGAATCAATTGTCATTGTTAGATTAGCAAAATCAAAAATTAAAACTGAGGGCAAAGTGGAGATTGAGTTGAATTTCATGAGTTGATTACATGTCAATTTGAGTTGATTACATGTCAATTTGATGTTGTTCCCTGTGATGCACTTGACTTTGATGTTGTGTTGGGAGTTGAATTTCTGAGAAGGAACAAATTTGTCATTGATATGGCCAAGCATAGAGTTTCTCGACATTTTGATGATGGTTCAAGGACCAATTACTACATCAACAATGTTGGTTCATGGCTTGCTGTGATACATGAAGATGTTCCAGTATATGCTGCTAAAAGGGTCAAAATGATTGATGGTATTACAACTGTACCAGTTTTTCTTGAAGTTGCTCAATGTGGTTGGCATAATGACAATAATTTATATCCTGAGGTAAACCTAAGAATACAAAAATAAAAGGCTTGGATGGCATTTTTGATTTGTGTCAAAAAAAGTTAGTTGTAATGATGCACAGAAAGCCTTGTGAAAACTTCCATTGTACAGTAAAAGAAGGAGAACTAGTTGGAAGGGCTAGCACATTAGTGAGATTCCAACCTGAAAAGGAAACTGAGCAAGAAGAGAAATGGACCATGGAAGAAATTAAACAAATTTTAGATATTGAAAATCAGAATACTGAAGAACAGTAAAATGAAATTTACAACTTATTAACTCTAACTGAAGGTGCATTAGGTAAGACAGATGATGAGATAGGTAAAGCAACTGCAGCACCACATACTATTGAGTTAACCGATAGAACACCTATTTGGCAAAGACCACGCTGTTTTGCAGATCCAGTCTCTTACCTTTGATCTCTTACCTTTGCAGCCCCCTCCAGCAGGACCACATCAAGTGGGGAGCAGCAGAGCCGGAGGAGGCCAGCACAGCCATGCGCGCCAGTATGCTGTTG
>SDVV010001935.1:0-24195 GCA_016164225.1 Gammarus roeselii
GCTCATAAACAATCAACCTGCTCCTTAAAAGTCAACATCCTCCCTAACAGTCAACATGCTTCATTACAGTCAACATGCTTAACAGTCAACATTCTCCTTAACAGTCAACATGCTTCTTAACAATCAACTTGCTCCTTAACAGTTAACATGCTCCTTAACAGTCAACAGGTTCCTTAACTGCTAACATGCTTCCTAAAAGTCAACATGCTTCTTAACAGTCAACATGCTCTTTACCAGTCAACATGCTCATTAAGAGTCAACATGCTCATTAACAGTCAACATGTTTCTTAGCAGTCAACATGCTTCTTAACATTCAACATGCTTCTTAACAGTAAACATGCTCATTAACAGCTAACATGCTCTTAACTGTCAACATGCTCCTCAACAATCAACCTGCTCATGTACAGTCAACATGCTCCTTACCAGTCAACATGCTCCTTAACAGTCAACATGCTTCTTAACAGTCAACATCCTCCCTAACAGCCAACATGCTTCTTAACAGTCAACATACTTCTTAACAGTCAACACGCTCCTCAACAGCAATCATGCTTCTTAACAGTCAACATGCTCCTTAACAGTCAACATGCTCCTTAACAGTCAACATGCTCCTTAAAAGTCAACATGCTCCTTAAAATTCAACATGCTCCCTAACAGTCAACATGTCTCTTAACGGTCAACATGCTCTTTAACAGTCATCATGCTCCTTAACAGTCAACATGCTCATTATCAGTCAACATGCTCATTAACAATCAACATGCTCCCTAACAGTCCACATGCTCATCATCAATCAACAGGCTCATCAACAGTACACATGCTTCTTAACAGTCAACAGTCAACATGCTTTCTGACAGTCAACATGCTTCTCTACAGTCAACATGCTTATTTACAGTCAACATGCTCTTCAACAGTCAACATGCTCATTAACAGTTAACACGCTCCTTAACAGTCAACATGCTTCTTAAAAGTAAACATGCTCCTCAACAGTCAACATGCTCCTTAAAAGTCAACATGCTCCCTAACAGTCAACATGCTCCCTAACAGTCAACATGCTTAATAATAGTCAACATGTTCCTTAACAGTCAACATGCTCCTTAACAATCAACATGCTTTATAAGAGTCAACATGCTCCTTAACAGTCAACATGTTCATAATCATTCAACATGCTACTTAACAGTACACATGCTCCTTAACAGTCAATATGCTCATAAAACAGTCACCATGCTCCTTAACAGTCAACATGCTCCTTACCAGTCAACATGCTCTTTAACAGTCAATATGCTCATTAAACGTCAACATGCTACTTAACAGTCAGCATGCTCATTAACAGTCAACATGCTCCTTAACAGTCAACGCGATCCTCAACAGTTATCATGCTCCTTAAGAGTCAACATGCTCCTTAACAATCAATATGCTCATCAACAGTCAACCTGCTCCTTAAAAGTCAACATCCTTCCTAACAGTCAACATGCTTCTCAACAGTCAACATGCTTCTTAACAGTCAACATTCTTCTTAACAGTCAAAATGCTCCTTTTCAGTCAACATGCTCATTAACAGTCAACATGCTCCCTAACAGTCAACATGCTTCTCAACAGTCAACATGTTTCTTGACAGTCAACATGCTTCGTAACTGTCAACATGCTCCTTGACAGTCAACATGCTCCTTAACAGTCAACATGCTCCTCAACAGTCAACATGCTCCTTAACAGTCAACATGCTCCTCAACAGTCAACATGCTCCTTAACAGTCAACATGCTCCCTAACAGTCAACATGCTTCATTACAGTCAACATGCTCTTTAACAGTCAACATGTTCATTAACAGTCAACATGCTCCTTTACATTCACTACGCTCATTAACATTCAACATGCTCCATAACACTCAACATGCTCCTCAACAGTCAACATGCTCATTAACAGTACACATGCTCCTTAACAGTCAACATGCTCCTAATCGTTAACATGCCCCCTAACAGTTAACATGCTTCTTTACAGTCCACATTCTCATTAACAGTCAACATGCTCATTAACAGTCAACATGCTCATTAACATTCAACATGCTCATTAACAAGGTTCTCCAGACGGTGGTCATGGTTCGGGCGGGGTATTTACGCTGGAATTATTTCTACCAGAAAGTGTTTACGATGGAAAATATTCAACGGATTGATTTCGTTGGAAACTGCTTTCGATCGAAAGTGCTTAGAAAGCTAATTGGCGAGAAAGTGTTTAACATCGAAAGTTGATAGCTTCGAATTATTCAAGACAAGTTTTTTACACGGATTTTTGTTTCGCTGGAAGTGCTTACGATAGAATCGTTTATTATATGGAATGTTTTTCTTTTTGGAGGGGGAGGGGGGCTAAAATCAATTACCGACAGAATTTATTTTGCACCAAAAGTGCTTACGGCGGAAACGTCATGGACGGGAATTGTCATCCTTGTTAGAAGCCGAGTCTCAGCAAACCAACTTTTCGCCGGAGAATCGCCCACTTAGGGGAACCCAATATAAGCCCGCCGGTCACGAGGGGACTGGGCGGTGGCTGCGAAGCGGCCGCCAAACAGAAAATAGTTCCAACCCAAACTTTCCCGTCCCAGACACTTTCCGTTGCAAACCATTTCTGGGCCAAACTATTCGATCCTATACATATCTGTGCCAAATGGTTTGGGGTAGTTTTGGGTAGTTTTTTCCAAAATAATTCCAGCGTAAACAGTTTCGGTCCTAAAAAATTATGTGCTGAACACTTTCAGCTCAAAATAATTTAGTTGGAAATGCGTCCCAGCGTGTTGGAATTCAATCGTAAACGTTTTCCGTCGCATCAACATTCCATCTTATATTTTTCCAGGGAATAATATTCGGTGGTAATACATTCCAGCCTAAACATATTCCGTTCAAAACTTTCAAGCCTAAGCACTTTCTAGGCTGAGTGTTTCCGTAGTAAACATGCCACCCCATGGTTCTACAAAAGAACCATGGGGTTCGAAGCAACAGGGCTGCTTGCAAATCCCATGAGCAGCCCAGATGCTTGTGGGATTCGAACATCCAACAGATTTTCCCATCAGTGCTTGCGTCATCAAGTTGTGCTGTGCTCCTGAAGAGGACACGAACATGGCGACCAGTGGCGCAGAAGGGGGTTGAGATCAACCCACTAAGAAAAAGAAGAATCATCTTTATTCAGACAAAAATAGTGTAGAACTATTTTTTTGCATCCTAAATTCATACAAAAATATAAACAAATAAAAAATAGGAGTAATTATAAGCATTTAAAGACCATCAAATTAGATTGAATTGCCTAATTGGGCTCATTACAACGAGTAACTGAGAACGTTCATCTTACTTCAATAGCTGAACTAACATAAATAACGTTCATCTTACTTCAATAGCTGAACTAACATAAATAACGTTCATCTTACTTCAATAGCTGAACTAACATAAATAACGTTCATCTTACTTCAATAGCTGAACTAACATAAATAACGTTCATCTTACTTCAATAGCTGAACTAACATAAATGCACATTATTCCCGGAACATGTCGCTACCAAGAAAAATATCAATATAAAAATAAACATAAAAAATAAAAAATAAAATATTCATACATAAACAGTATGGTATTATTTTCCATGTGAAATCTATACAAAGATGTACACAAATCTAAGCTACGTATTAAGAAACAAAATGAACATCAAATCAGATTTGATATCCAGATAGAGGTCGTCACAAAATGTAACTGTCAAAAATGGGACCGTGTATGAACGGTAGCGAGCATCTGAATGAAGGAATGAATGAATGAAAATACACACAAGCGGTGTGGCATTCTATGGTTCTCCTAACACAATACACCTATGTACAAAATAAATCTGGAATACATATAATGATTAGTTGAGACCAACAAAGCAGATTTATAACGATACGAAGTCAGCAAAACGTGTAACTGAGTGAATGGGGCCGTGTGTGGACGGTAGGGTACATCTTACTATTATTGTTAAGGGGAAGTACAGCGTTCATCACTGCGTGTAATCGAATAAATTTAACCGTGAATGAACGGTGGCCTTCGCCTAACTTTCCTAGCTGAACATAAGTATCAACCCCTCCAGAACATATCACAAGCAGCAGAGATATAAAATGAAATAAAATCTTCATTCATTCATTAAAATTATATGGTATTCATGTAATATTGAATCTATACGCAAATGTACACAAATCTGCAAGACGTATAATGATACAAAATGAACATCAAATCAGATTAATTGAACTAATAGAGTTTATCACAACGTGTAATTTAGGTTATACGCGCAAATGAACTTTAGCGAGAATATAAATAAGAGACAAAAAAATCTTTATTCATAAACACACGGTGAGGTATTATTTTGACATTTTAAATCTTAAAATAAATATAGATATACACAAAATCAAAAATACGTTTAATTGTATGTCAAGACCATCAAATAAGTTTTTCTAACCCCTATAGAGTTCATTCCAAACATGTTATAAAGGGAATGGGACCGAGCATGAACGGGAATGTGCATCTTACTGTCATAGCTGAACATGGGCGCACAATGGATTAAATCACTATGCTATCTACTGGGAACCAACCTACATAAATTTCATGTGGATAAAATGTTGTGCTACCGTTCATATGACAAGCCTTCTATCTGATATGTCGTGCAATTCACAACATTTCCTACATAAATTGACGAAGTAGGGTACTCACACATAACATATGATATGCCCGTTTTTTCACATATTATTATAAAATGGTGGATAGCAATTTCCTAGCGGCTCTTGGGACCAAAGTAACATTTAGCAGCGCTTCACAATGAGTTAGCAAATAAAGACAAAACAACAACTGAAGGAATGGTTTGAATCAGAGCTTTTAACATCTTTCAGTGTGACGGACGATCGTTTAGTAAGTAGAAAAGAATCAGATCTCACCCAAATGCGTTTTCCTGAAATACACACACAGCGTATCATATTCACGTTGCTTAATTATTGGATGCCTTTTGCTCGTTTCATATCCCTCGAAACATATGTAATAATAACGGCAAGATCATCATCCAAGCGTCTATTAATATGGAACACTTTGTCGATAGCTCAGGTAGGTTAGGATCTTCTCTGGAACTGATGTGCAGGAAATTAGTCCCGTCGATCAGTTGAAATGGTCCACAGGAAGGTCAACGATGAAGTTAGTCTGTGAAAGACTTGCCCAAGAACATGAACGTGTAAACTTTATTCCGCGTGTTCGGCCAATCAGAATTCGCATGACGGCATAACCAAGGGCATGCTTCCAGTGTTTGAATTCATAATATACGGCGTCCTATTCAAATCCAATAACCGTTTTAATTGAACACCATGACTGATTAACCTTAATGAACCTCCGTGCCTAAAGAAAATTGATCACACATGGCAAGAAATTACTGACATTCCATCCGTGTGATAATTGATTGAAATTCTCTCCCAAATTTGTTTAAAATCTTATCCTCTGCTTATGGAATTTATTGGAATAATTTATCGCATGTCATACTCGCTCATCTTAACATTCCTGCAGAAGGCGAGATGTAATTGTCATCAATCTGATTTTGTGTTTAAAGCAAATCCTGCTACGGCTTCACAGGGTGTATAGTAGGATGTATTATATGCTATGCATCACTGCCGTCAGTTAGTATACTAGAGGATTTAACAGTCCAAAATATAAAATGGCGGTAATACGCGCAAATTCACTTGTTATACTGAATTGAAAGTTAAAAATAACTGTTCATTCGACGAAAATTGCTCGGAATAGTTCAGTATCCCTCCCCCATAACCCTTTGGTTGTATTATTGGTCAGTATCCCTCCCAATATAACCCTATGGTTGTGTTATTGGTCAGTATCCCTCCCAACATAGCCCTATGGTTATGTTATTGTTCAGTATCCCTCCCTCATAACCCTATGGTTGTGTTATTGTTCGGTATCCCTCCCAACGTAACCCTATGGATTTGTTATTGTTCAGTATCCCTCCCTCATAACCCTATGGTTGTGTTATTGTTCAGTATCCCTCCCAACGTAACCCTATGGTTGTGTTATTGTTCAGTATCCCTCCCAACATAACCCTATGGTCGTGGTATTGTTCAGTATCGCTCCCAACATAACCCTATGGTTGTGTTATTGTTCAGTATCCCTCCCAACATAACCCTATGGTTGTGTTATTGTTCAGTATCCCTCCCTCATAACCCTATGGTTGTGTTATTGTTCAGTATCCCTCCCAACGTAACCCTATGGTTATGTTATTGTTCAGTATCCCTCCCAACATAATCCTATGGTTGTGTTATTGTTCAGTATCCCTCCCAACATTACCCTATGGTTGTGTTATTGTTCAGTATCCCTCCCCCATAACCCTATGGTTGTGTTATTGTTCAGTATCGCTCCCAACATTACACTATTGCTGTGTTATTGTTCAGTATCCCTCCCAACAAAACCCTATGGTTATATTATTGTTCAATATCTCTCCCAACATAACCCTGGTGTTGTGATATTGTTTATCATCTCATTTCTACTGAAGTAATTAGTACTATTTTACCTAATTAGCCGTTTGTATTGAACTAAATCACAACAACATTCATAAGAAATTTTAAGAGGAAAAATAACAATAAAAAAATGGTTCGACTAACGTATTGCATCAGGTAATATCTTCATACCCTTTATTGCGTCCAAAGCAATAATTTAGCTTTTTAATCTTTGTTCAACAATTCTTCAGAACACTATTATTTATAGTTTTAGTTATAATATTTCTCACTACTTTTAACTGGTATTGCTGGTGTAGTGTTCAGTATCGGTCGAAGAAGAATTTTTCATCACGAGACACATCGTCTGAAAACATCATTTAGGCGACAATCATCCAACAACAATGTTTACTGGGCGGTAAAGCCCTGCTCTAAATCCCTGGCTATGAAAACTGTATAATGCATTTTGATCCATCAAACCTCTAAAATGGTGGAATATGATAGGCAAAGTGGATCTATGATAGTTAAAGTGGGTCTATGATAGGCCAAGCTGGGTTGTGTGTGGGGAGGAAACGATACAATTAAAGATCACAGTGGTATCTGATGGAAAAAATTTATGCTCGCACACTCAACAATAATATCTTTTTGTAACTAGATCCCGCACTTTTTTATTCAGTCGCTTTCTACCCTCATCTCACTGCGATTAAATTGCAGGATGCAATCAGCGAGAAGTGAAGCGCATCAACGGCAATATTGCCTTCCCCTCCTCTTCAGGAGGCAACCGGTGGAAGGATCGCGGGGCGGCATTCTTTACGAGCTCAGGAAATAGACGATGAGTGAGAATAGTAATTATGCGTCCATTAAGTGCGAGATGGAGTGAAATTGCCGGCTTTTAACAAACTCCTTATCTAATGTGATCGGATGAATAGACGACGACACACAACCGCATCTTCCAAGAGATTGGGTGACCGACAGCACAAGGTATCTCGCAGCTGTCGACCAACAGCGAACTGACAGCACGACGCTTACGCAAGGTATCTCGCAGCTGTCGACCAACAGCGAACCGACAGCACGACGCTCACGCAAGGCCTCTCGCAGCTGTCGACCAACAGCGAGACTTGGGCGTACTAATTTCAAAAAACCTAAAATGGGATCCGTAGGCCTAGGAAAGTTGAAATATACCAAACCGAAACCTTGATTTCACTTCCCCTAATTTCTTCTGCAAAACAGAAGACATAGTGCTGCCGTTGTACAAGTCTCTCGTCTGTCCCCGCCTCGAGCATGCAGTCCAATTCAGTCTTCTACACATCAGGATGTTGGATGCTGGAAGACATCTAGCTCCGTACTTCTACTTATCCCTCAGCTACGCCACCACAGCTACGAATATAGGCTCAAGGAGTCTGGCCTCATCACCGAGCAACGAAGGCTGAGGGGCCAGCTCATTAAAACTTTCATTTATTTGAAATGGTTCAACATGTGAGTCCTGTCGATCACTTTGACAGGGACCACAACATTCATACCCGAAACAACGGGGCAAAACTTGAGGAAAAACGTTACACTACGACCATAGTAGATTTTTTTTTTCCGATCACAATCTCACGGATATGAAACAACCTATTCGCAGTGGTTGACGCTTGATTCGTGAATACGTTCAAAACTGGGATACTGAGACATAATCGCCGTTGAGATCGACACGGTTTTCACATGAGTGCAAATATCTTGCTAACTATTATTGTTATTTCTGTTATTATTATTATTATTAATGTTATTATTATTATTATTATTCAGCAGAGCACGACGCGTCTCTCTTCAGAGTGACAGAAAATATTGTTATTGAAGTTCCTATTTTTACGATCACGCAATTATTAGGATTGTTATTTTTTTCGATCATTCCAATAGCAATAATGTTATTATTGTTGTTATTATCAATACCGGAACAGCCATTATTTTGTCGTATTATTGCTGTCAATGTTATAATCCATCTCGGCAAGATTATCATTTCTACAGTGTAGAAGCAACTGGGTGAGAGCCCGTAATGGCAACTCGCATCTACTTCTTAACCCACGTAGGGTCTCCGGGATTTGGTCTAAGCCCACAATTGCAACTCGCAACCCATTATAAACCTTTAGAGAGCTACCTACTACCCTTGAACCTGAAAGGCAATCTGCTGCTGGCAAACCAAAGGCAGCCCGCACGAATCCAGGCGCCCCGGGACCAGGACTTGCAAGGAGCAGAGCGACAAACAACAAATGTGTTGACCTCCCACCTACAGATGCTCGAGTCATCGTCATGACTAACATAGAAATGATCATTGTTGAGGTAGTGGGCAAACTCCTCTTAGGAGGCCCATTGTCGACGCGATGGCGTTTCTGTGATACGTTATTTTCGAAACTTGAACACTTTGTGTTTTTTTTTCGCCCTGTGCTTCTCTATTTAAAGGAGATACCCCTTAACATCTCACAATTAAATGCAAAATGCTCGTCCAAACTCTTAGGAGAGTACCACTGTCCAGGTAGCTGGGCGTGGTACTCTTCAACTTTTGCGTTCATCAAAATTAGTTTTCTCGTATCTTTGTTTCAATCAAGACTCTGGATCTGTCAAGAGCAGATCCATTTTTAGAAAAGGTTCTTCGATATCTCAATCCGATATCACAGGCTCTTCAAGGAACCACCAGTGCACAGAAGACTTTCTTCTGAACACTTGGAGGGGGACCATTGTCCTGGTACCTGGGAGAGATGCTCTTCAACTTTTGCGAATCTTTTCTAAATCTCATAGCTCGTAAGATCGATTCGATCTAGACTCAATATCTAGTTTGGAACCTCATTACCACAACCTGGAGCAAGCCATTAGGCATGCCCTGTGAGAAAATATGAACCGTTGAGCGTACGGGCATGTCATTCTAGGCTGAAAATGTTTAGAATAGGAGTCAAATGCGACTGTTTAAAAACTAAACGTTTCTCATTCTATCCCTACTCGCCCATATCACATAATTGTAATCTGTGCTTCGCTGACTATCGCCTACTCTATCTTCCTGGAAACAATTCGACATGAGAATTTGTGCTCGTGTTTGTTTCTCTAATCTAATTGAATCTATCTTCATTCTCTCAAAATCAAAATACAGTAGCTATTTAGCGCAAGAGGGTCCGCAAGGAGCGTATTCCCTCACTCCGAGTCAATAGTGAGCTCAGTGATCAGTACCCACTGGTGACGAGCCCTCCCCCACCCGCGACCAACCTGATTCTCAACGAATAACGAGACCGCCAAGCACCACAGCTCCTAAGGGACGGGCAAACTCATCCATTCGATCACTATCCTTCTCCAACCACTCCTATCCCGTGCACGCTCCGTCACTTCCCCCACACTAATGTCTCTGTTCACCAGTGAGTGCCTTTTTTAAACATCAATTCACCCATACCTTGGTTGTTGTTGTTGCTCAACTAAAACCCCCCCTGCGATGGAGGAGCCACGGCCAGCGCAGAACCCAAGGCCCGGGAGCACCACCGACGTGTGTGTGTTGGGAGTGCTACAGCTGGTGATAGGCCCTATATTAGGCCTGCACCCCTGAGGTAGTTGATGCTGTCGCGCGGGCGTTCCCATATATCACGTACTGACGTGATGTTATGGTGGAGCCTGCCAGGTGCGATGGCTGGGCACGACGTCATGACGTGCTAGACCAAATCGGGTGAACCCCGGTACCGCAAGCAGAGATCGGAAGGGAAATTTCCCAGTCTATGCTAGTATGACTATAGGGCCATGTGGTGTCCGCACCGCAGCCTAGACAGGTGGACCCTGTCACCCATGGGCAGCCCCTACTCCTCCGCGGGTCGCTATCCCTGGCGCTTAATTCTTTTATAGCTAACGTCAGATCAGCTCCTTTCATCTCCACCAACTGCCTTATCGGCCACATGTTGTTCCGACTACCTACTTACGGCACCATTTTTTGTTGGAACAGCGAACAATAATAGCATTCCTCAGTCACATTAGCCACTGTCATATCTGCCAGTGACATTCTGCCTAAACTCTGTTTCAGCCTACATCAGAATCAGCCACGAGGCGTACCATTTTACTGGTTATCACTTTAACGAAACTTTCCCTACCCAACCTAACCTAACCTAAGGTACGTGTTTCTAACCCGCGGAGCAAAGGTACGTATTTCTAACCCGCGGGGCAAACATACGTATTTTTCTAGAGTACGTAATGCCGTTTTTAAGTGTTTTTTTTTAATGAAGTTTCATTAAAGTGAAGACCAGTAGGTTGGTACGCCTGTTTAGGTGTAAAGACAGTGGCAGATATGACAGTGGCAGATTTTGAAGTGGCGGAAAATGCGTGTGGGCTGAAACATCGTTTAGGTCGAAAGCACGTGTGATGAAAGATTTTTAGCGGTTATGACAGTGTCCGATCATGACAGTGAGGTGAAGTGAAGTAGCGTTAGTGCGCGTGTGCGGAAATAATTTTAGCGCGAACGCTGGGCTCCCTCCTCCACGTCCACCCCAGGCTGGTGGCTCTGCACGATCGGGTTGACTCTGTGTTCATTCAATGCAAGCACTGTGAAGTGTGTGTGTATCTGTTTGTGCATAGATGTGTTATATGTAGGTTCAGGAATGGTCGCATAAAGGGAACCGAAGTGTGTTGCCGATGTGTTATGTAGGTGTCGGCTGGTTGGAAAAGGGTTAAGTAGGTTGTGGCAGGGGTGTGCTGGGTCTGAGATCTTGTTAAAGAATTGGGTCCCTCTCATATCAAGATGATGCTTGAGAGGGAGGACCTTGGTTTCTTCGTGCAAGTGCGGAATGGGAGTAGTCAGTGTGCAGCTCGTTGCGATGCGCATGGTCATGTTTTGTATTCTTTGCAGGGAGTTAATATGTGTGGGTGCAAGGTCCGAGGACCAAGCGGTGTTTGCATATGAGATAACGGGCTTGGTGAATTGCTTGTATAGTGTTGCAATTGAATCCTTGGAGTGACCGTAGGAGGTTGTAGTGAGTACCCGAAACACGTACAGTCTGGGTCTGGTTTGGTGCCAATGTTGGCTATGTGAGGTTTAAATGTCATCCCCGTGTCATAAGTTACTCCAAGGATGGTTGTAGTGGGGCTGTGGGGAATGGGGGGGGTGCTCTTGAGCGTAACATGAGGGTGGATGCGGCGTTAACTGTTTTATGGAGTCAACAGTGTGAGAGACGACTTGCTTGCGGACACCTTCATTCTGTTGTCCAGCAGCCAGACTTCAAGAGAGGTGTGCAGCTGCGGTCGCGTGCTTGTGGTGTTGTGTAATTGTTGTGGGGTCGTCTGCGCATGAACTGATGTGAGTGTTGGGTTCTGTGGGAATGGGCAGGTCGTGCATAAACGCAATGAAAACGGAGGGGGATAGCACGGATCCCTGGGGGACACCATTGGGGAAATTGCGGATTCGCGAAGGCTTGTTGTTGTAGACAGTGTGTGCATGTCTACCGGGGAGGAAATTAGCAAGCCACTTCTTATAATTTGGATGGAAGTGGGTGTTGAGTATTTTGTTTATGAGGACGTGTCTTGGAACTGTGTCGAAGGCCTTACTAATGTCGATAGCGCATACCAGGATTCGTTTGGCTGGCTTCTTTTCGTTCAGGCCTTCATGAATGGTCTGGGTGAGGTTGGTGAGGAGCGTGGTTGGTGGAGTGTTGAGCCGTGAAACCGTGTTGCGTAGTGGAGAGTGGGATGTGTGCATTAATTTTGTTAAAGACCAGTCTCTCCAAGATTTTCGAGGGATTTGGGAGGAGGGAAATGGGTATGTATGCGGCTGGATCTGTAGGATCTTTGTTAGGTTTCAGGATGGGGATGATTTTGCTTGTTTCCAGATGTTGGGTATTGTATTGTGAAGAACGGAAGAGTTAAAGATGTCTGTGAGGGATGCGATGGCGTTTGGCCCTAGATGTTTAAGGTGATCGTATGATATGTCGTCTGGGCCCGCTGCTGAAGAATTTTTGGTCTGGCGGATGGCGGCTATTGTCATGGCTGGTGTGAAGGGAGTTCCCATGCTTGGATCGGTCTGCAATCTGTGTAGCTGTTTGAGTATTCTCCTGTTGTCTGGGTGGTGTGGTAGGTGGCAAGTGTTTGCATAGTGTTTGTTGAGTTAGTCTGCTTGTTGTTGGTCTGATGGCATGGTGTGTGTGTTGGGTGGAAGGATTGCCTCATGTGTGTCTATCGTGTTTGTGTTGTTGAGGCTCCTAATGAGCTTCCATAATTTTGATGGTGAGGTTCGGAAGTTAGTGTTTGCAAGCACGTCCCGCCATAGGTTTGTCTGTTGCTCCCGGATATCTGCATCTATTTCTGCGTTAAGGATTTGAATCTGCGTGATTCGGTCGTTGGTGGAGGGTAAATTACGGAGGTGGTTTCGCTGCTGTATTTTTCGTTTAATATTGGCCGAAAATGCTGGACTAAAGCCGCGGACGAACCCGGCGAGTATGTGTTGACTGTCTGCGTGGTCGTATATTGTGTTGAAGTGTTTTGTAGCTGTGTCGATTGATGTGTATTAGGTGATGTCAAAGTCTTGTAGAGCGATTTCAATCGATGTTGTGTATTCGTCCCAGTCTGCTCTCTTCTAGTTACGAAAAGTGTGAGGGGGCTTGTTGTGGATTGGGGATCGAAGTTGGTAGTTAATGACTATTGGGAGGTGGTCGGATGACATGTCCTGGTGGACCGCCCACTGACAATTTAGCGCGAGGTTGTGGGAACAGTATGAGACGTCGAGAGTAGTCGGTTGTGTATTGGGATTGAACGGTTTGAGAGTAGGTGTGTCTGCGTTGTTCACTGTAATAAGTGTATCCGGTCACCGCCCTGCGAGGCAAACCAGGAGAGGTCGTGCGCGTTGAAATCACCAAGGGCGAAGGTGTGAGTTGTTGTGTCCATACCATGGTTTTCCTCTAAGCCTAGGCCCACTCACCTGTTCTTCCATCCTCATTTACACCTATCTCCATTCATCCATCCTCTATATCTGTGCGACCAATCTCAGAACTAGCCGCCTATCTTCTCTAGCTGTCAGGGTTGGCAAACGGTTAAAATGGACACGACACATAAGATATAATGCAAATTGGACTTAGTCAAATTGGATTAACGTTTTTTTCAATTCGTGATCTTATTAGGCTTACAAATAATATTAGAAGCAAAATAAAATTAATAAAACGCTTATCGTCTTTGACCTCTTAGCCTCTTAAAAATAAACGAAAACAGGTTTATCAATATTTTTTCAATTGAAACATTTCCCGGATCGATTTTGATCTTTGTATTGAGAGTGACGGAGACAGGACTAAACAATTCGTTGCTTACTATTTTCATTTACCATTTCAAGAATCCAACGGACATAACTGAGTGATGTAAAAGTTCTTTTTCAATCCCTCAAAATGCATCGGATTTTTATTTGAAAATGCGTCGATCGTACATTAACTTGCTGTAATGAAGCACCCTCGAGCAATTTTGATCATACTGTAGTTGCTTCAACTCCATGAGCAGAATTTGTCGATATTCATTTAGTTTCTTACAATAAGGGGATTCATAGGACACAAATGAACAAATCATCAAATCATCATTAGCAAATGATACGCGAATGCGAGTATTTGCATTTGTGTGCGATTTTTGCATGTGATTGTACATGGCGACCAAAGACGGAGAAAAATGATGCATACAATTTTATTTTTCCGAAAAACACGAATGTATGGATAGATAAAGGTCTATCATGATAATGATCGTTGTTCGTGTAGAGTATTTGCTGAGGTCATTATCCAATCATCCACTGGAGAAAATCCGTAGATGTCCTCTTACCAATCCCTCTTATGTTGGATAACATTTAAATGTGTTACATCAGTGTAATATTGGGTCTCGCAGAAATATGTTTTCTTCTAGCATCACTGAAAACATTATTGCAGCATTCAGTTAATGTTTATCATGCCCATAATAAACGACACAGAGAAACGCGAATTATTTGATAGCAGGAAATGATCGTTAAGTAGGAACGGCTCTTGCGGTAGTTAGGTAAACATTCACCTTGTGAACACCTGGTTTTCCATATTTTTAATATAAATAGTTTATATTATATATGTCAGGTGTGTTTCAAACTTGACTCTTCTGGTTACTATTAATATTTTTTTTTTCAATTTACCAATGGAAAAAATCCCATTAAATCCATTTGTACATCCTTAAAATGAATGCTAAGGATCAGAAAACTATTGATTTATTGAGTATTTTTCAAGCCATATGTTCCAGCTCGTTGAAGTGCCATTTCGTCTTCTCTGTTTCTCCGTCCCTTCCTTCAGTCGTTGTGGTTGAAAGAAGACGATGATTTAAATTATTATTAGCACGTTATTAATCGTATTTTCACTTCGGATATTGGGGCGCAAGGCCAGAGACTAACATAAGATACCAGTATGGAAACTAAATGTATAATAGGGACGTGCAACTGTGATGGCGGTGATTGGTTTGGTGCTGACGAGTAACTTGAACTGAGATAGTGTTTATTTTAGTATTAATCGTTTCAAGCCTGAAACGACCAAAAAATGTATTTAAATACCAAGCACAGGAAAGTCCAACAACACACCTGCTTATTTGTTCTGTTCATGCCGTATTTGTTCTGTGCCTGGGGCTGGGAGGCCATGCATCTCCTCCTCACTCTCTGACCACTTCTTTTACTAGACCATTCAACAGCTTAGGAAAATAGGCTGTATTTTGGTACATATACCTTCAACAAAATGCTATAGTTGATTCATCATGTAAAATCTGAGCTAGAAACATATCAAAACAAGTGCTGGCAACCCATCACTCAAGTCAGATTAAATAGAGAAAATGTATTCGTCTTCGAGCAACAAATAAACGACTTTTTTTCTCCACGAATTGACGATAGGACTATTCTAATAAATTTTAATTCACTCTATTACTTATTATTCACTGTGCTCCATTTCTCGTTTTCTTCTTATCGAAGAGATTGAAAGCAAAGTGATTGTAAGACCTTTTCTTCGTATGAAAGTACGTGTATCTAATAAACCTTTACCATTCTGAGTCAGCTACTAAACAAAAGGTACTGAACTAAAGAATCTTTTGTGGGAGTGGTGGGTAACTTCTTAATACATGCTTTGTACATCAATAACTTCCGTTTCCACGAGTTTGCGCCAGATATTTCGCTGACATCAATCCCCTCTGATGACCATCTGGCCAGGTCACAACAGCAGCGTCCCGGTAGGCTGCGCTCACCCAAAATAGTATATTGTCTGGGCCGTCACTGTCAGCCGCACCTCCCAAACACAGCACCGGACCAATCGGCATATGATGAGACCTTCCAAATGAGATTTCTTTCCAAATGAGGTAGAGGATGGAATATAATTCAATTTCGAAACAATATTTAATCTAATTTGAGTTTTTAGGACAATTCATCTATGGTGGTTGACATGTACATAGGACGATACCATCTATAGGGAAGGGTTTGAACTAATTGAGGAGACGTATGAAGTGATGGATTGGTCCTCACTCAAGTTACGGAACCGGCAGTAAGATGAACACTCATATCCCAGACAGCCAGAAATAAAAATGAACTCTACCCTTCACCGAAATATCTTCCTATTATGCATTTTACATTAGATTTTTAGTAACCTTACTAGTTTGTATAATTATGGCTGCCACTGCACATTATCTTGCTGAATATATATGGAAAGGCGATGGCGCAATATCAGCACATAACATTTTATTGTTCACTTTCGCACCCGACACAGTTGTATTGTCTAACGTGACCTCGTCATTTCAAATATATGTATATATTTTTTTCATTTCACCTCAACATCAATTTCCACTGTTTAATATACATGACAATGTAATATTGGTTCCTGAACCATATAGACTGAACCCTAACGAGGTATTTATATTCAAAACACTAACACAATACCAATATAAATAAATAAATTTACACAATTGAAATCATAGTATTATTAGCTTAGTACATTTATACTCATCAATAACTACATATGTGGTTTAACATCAATTTCGTGCATTTGTACAAATGACCGGTTTATGAGCTAACAAATGCGTACGAGTTGACGGAAACCGGTAACAGAGTGAAATGGGCTGTAATCATTTTTCTTAGAAATAATTATTGTGATAGTAAAAGTAAAATTCAATGACTTACTCATAACGAAATTGATTTCAAACATGCGATAAAATGGTTATTCATGTCTAAATGTTAATGTTTACCTATAGCGTTTGCCTTCCTGAAACAGCAGACTCACACGCACGCAAAGACTTGTATCATCTACGTCACACGCTATTGATAAGTTACCCCCAACAATAAATTCCTCGAACGCGCTTTTCGTTGGCACTAGAATATAGAACTTAATAAAAAGTGTTGCCACTTTCTGTTCTGTCAAACAATTTGGTAACAAATGTACAAAAACTGCACACAAATAAAGAGGAAAAGTTTATTACATTACGCATCTAATGACGTTTTCGGATCTGGAAATCTGCTGCTTTGCTTGTGCTAAATGAATGCCTTTACATGAACAGGTGGGCTCTAATTAATAGTTATTATACAAGTCACATGGACAGTTTATTTAGCTGCGAGGTTAGGGACTGGAATTCGACAAAAGAGTTGAATTGGAATTTTTGTTTAACACTCCACAACTTGCAAAAACTCTGATTCGAGCCCTGGTCAAGGCTCCATGCATAATATTATCAGTATCACAAGGATCTAGCTAGTAAGTCCGATGATGACGGCAGATGGAATTTGCGTGGTTTCATCAGTTTATTTGAGGACACTGATCAGAAGAGAGGACATAGCGGGCGGCTCCATAACATCGTGCATGATCGGCGAGTTCCAGCTACCCACTCCCCACCACTCATGCATCCAGCTCCCCACTCCCCACCACTCATGCATCCAGTTACCCAATCCCCACCACTCATGCATCCAGTTACCCAATCCCCACCACTCATGCATCCAGTTACCCAATCCCCACCACTCATGCATAAATGAACAAATTCTGATGGCTACTGCCAGCAAAAATCTCAGTGGATCGAAAGCGCTTGCAAAGCGGATAAGAATGTCGTCTTTGTTGGATTGCTACGCACATGCATTCACTGTAATGACCCTTCAACGACAGGTTGTCGCCAGAACATCCCACTTCATTCATCATCAATAAAGTCAACACAGATGTTGTCGATAGTGCTGAGCTAGAGGCTATTTGACACCCATTTCCTTAATCGAAGTCCAGCATCGTCCATGATGTCGTTGGTAACTTTATAGGGATGAATTAATTACGACAGCAAACCCACGCTACCCATAGTGTTATCAACACAAAGGGACCACTAAAATTGTCGAACATTATCAAACATAGTTTTTCAAGAGGGTTTGATTGATTCTAAGGCCGTAGTATACGTGTACAATCACTTTCAAGCGGTTCCGGTTCTACTTGTAATTTTTCCTCGATGTATGATACAAAGGCGCATGTGAATGATCTGAAACGCATCAAAACTGTTACCATACCATTTAGGAGAGGAGGTCCGGAGTACAGACACGCGTTGAGACAAAGTTGGTGTTGGCCTCCCCGAGCAGAGCAATTCAAGACCACTCTAACTGATGCTGTTCGAGAAGTTTTCATTACACCATGCCAAGGAGTGTAAAGCACATCACTATTCGAGAGATCGCTATCAGAAACCCCTTTCCATAAAGTTCGACTATAATTGATTCTTAATTACACTATCATATTAACCAAGCACATCTTGCTTTCTCCGCCAAGAATTCGTATTACTTGTCAGTCTACGCAGGGATGGAGCGTAATTGATATAGCAATTGGGTGAGATCTCTTCCAAGGGACGACAACAAATACTATCAAATCTGCAGGAAAATAAGATTTTTGTAACCATAAAGGGCTCAGAGGTATTGCAGGTTAATTGCAGTTATCTAAGGAAATGTTGATTGTATTTCCCCTCAACGCTCACAATGCAATTCTGATTGTTTACAGTTCATCTTGAGGGGTTAACTAATCAGAACCGCTGTGGCAGGGAGTAACATTACTGCTGCCATAACCCTGCAATGCAAAGAGAAATGCACACCTTTCTGATCTAGATAAAGCAAAAAATAACCGAAAACGGACTGGGAACATCTATGGGAACATTGTGCCTCACAAATAATTCCATTAAATCTTTCAATTACGAAAACCCTGCAGAAACAGACGAATCGTTCAATTAGTTTTTTGCTAACGTAGGAAAACATAAACACGTAGAGGTTATGATCGACCATGACAAAAAAATCCGGGTGAGGAGGAAACACCAGCATTTGAAAAGCCAACTCAGTTCACATTTCCCTGCCATAAAAACTCATTACCGAGGACGGACCAAAGATGGTCTCCGAGCCCGGCAATCAGATTCAAGATTGTCTCGGCCATTCACTAGCTTAAATACACCAATTCTTACGGGGACGATGGCATCGCGTTGCAATACGTCAAAGACGAGTAAGAAATTATTTTGACATGTCACCAGCTGCTCATCAACACATCCATTGCGACAAATAACTTCCCTACAAATTGGAAACACGCGCTAACCAAAGCTATCCATAAAACCACTCCTTAAAAGCCTTCTAACAGTAACTTCAAAAATCTTAGAAAGATTTTAGGTTTACCTACCTAGAGGAGACAAACCTGATCAATGATTCTCAGTATGCATACAGACAGAGCCACTCTACTGGAGACACACTTCTCAAAATCTCCGAACTCGTGTACAAAGCTATTGAAGAAAAGTCTATCGTTGCATGTGCTGCTTCACCTCTCCAAAACATTTGTTAGTGTAAATTAACGGTCAAACATCTTGGTTGGAAAACTACCTCAGTCATTGAACTGAGACGGAAAGATTAAATTTTTTCCGCGACTGGTAAATTTCGAAGTTCAACAGGGATCGATTCTCGGACCGATTCTTTTATTTCTGTTTATTAGTGGCATCATCTGCGGAAACCCTCTCGAGAACGCAGGAATGAAATTTGATGCCGATGATCCACAGTTGTTGTTTGCCAGACCGGCAAACATTTTAGAAATTATGAAGAAGGATGCAGAAACGGCGGTAACTCATACTAATGCTTGGTATTCTTCAAATAGGCTAGAAGTTAATACAAATAAGACCTAGAGCATTAATCTGCAATCCAAAGCAAATACACGGAGAGCACCGGATAATTTTGTCGTTGATTTCACGGGCACAAAAATTCATGCCGATCCCTATCAAAAATCCTTCTCAAAATTCTGGAAGTTTGGTTTGATCCCAAAATGACTTTTGGACATCATGTTGAAAAGCTTTGCTCCAAACTGATTGGTACACTCATATTTCGCAGTCGAACTCGACTTAAAGTCAGTTTTTTTCACACTTAAACTTCTGCCCTACCATATGAGGTAAGTGCAAGAAAACATTGCTCTGACACATTTAACGTAGCATAAACTTCACCGCTAAAGTAGCTTAAAATTAGAACTTCAGAAAGAGTGATCACGTGACGCCTATTCTAAAAAAAACGGCTTGCTGAACATTTATGAACGACTGGAGTTCAGTGAAGCTATACGAGGTTTTAAAATTCAAAACAAACTTTCATGTTCAATCGGTTTTGAGTTGTCAATTCGTTAAGCGGCCCATCAACGATCAACACGGAACGAAAATATCATTGACACAGAGTACAGAAGGACAAATACTGGTGTCAAAGCTTTCACAATTTCAGGTCCAAAGTGTTTCAACAATCTGCCTGCTGACATTCGAAGTTGCGCTAACCGTATCTTCTTTCAAGCAGAAATGCACTACTCTATTGCTTGCCCGTCGACAGAAGGATGACATAAGGAAACAATTAAGTTCGATTAACCAGAAACTGAGAACGTAAAACCTTATTTCTAAGGCTTGCGCTACGCAGTATCAACATCATTCTGTCATTTACCATGCTCTCGTGAGTTCTCTTTGTCTTTGTCTTCGATTAAATAGAAACATTGTTTATTAAAACACGTTTGTACGATGGCCGTATTCTCACCTTAACTCGCTCTGAACCTTCGATTTAGCATTGTTTTGGCTCCGGGAAGTAATGATCTTTGCTTGCAAGGAAACCCAAACACTACTCAACCACTTTCGTCCTCTCCACTAAGTCCAACATTTTTCTCAGCTTTTTCTTTTGCCTCGATAATATAAAATAATTAAATTTATTTTGACTGATTCCGCTTATTTGTGAAGCGAGTAATTGGACCTCACGTAACGACTGGGAATCTCTTTGCACATCGGCGCTTCAAATATGCCCCGCCGGATCTGATAGGAATGTACGGCGAAAGATCTCTTAATCACATGAACCCACAAATAACTTGAGTCGTCGCTACCCAATGCATTTGGTGGATTATCATCCAAGTGCTGTACACATTTTTTTAATGTCTGATCGCAAGATATTTGTATTCAGGACATAACGTATGTTCATTGTGTACTTAATTATACTCTATTCTCCTCTGCCCGTGATGTGATTCGTAAAAGTTGGTACTTATGATCATCTAGGAAAGTAAGATGTACACTACCATTCTTACACGGTTTTATTTATTCGGTTACACGAAGTGATGAACGCGGCGTACCCTGCAGTTCAAACACAGTCCCATTTACTCAGTCCCATGAGTAAATGGGACTGTGTTGGAAAATGGGATGTTGGAATAAAGATTTGTTTGTTATGGCAGTGGCTCTCTGACCCATATAGACCTACCCATACCGTCCAAATGTATGCAAATTTAATTATGAATTAAGAATTCACACTGATTATTATACAGAGGATTTCAATGTCTGATGGCAACACCTTGTGTCATCAGGATATAGTCTTTGGTATTCAGTATTTTAAACCTATTTTGATAGCTCTTCCGCTGCGGCATGTTAGGGACAGAGTCGTGTTCTTATGTTTTGCTGGGACAGCGAGATGCGTCCCTAACGTTCATAGCCTGTCTCAATTACTCCGTTACAAGTTGTGATGAACTCGTTAAGGTTACCTTTTATTTGCTGATATGACGGTCTTAGCGGGTCACTATGCGTAATTTTATATTTATTGCGTATAGTTGAGTATAAACTTATTGTAAAAAAACGAACAACATGCCGTTCCAGCATGAATAAACTTTTCTGGCAAATTGTAGATACATCCGTACCATATTCACGAGAGTGTAAAAAATAAAAATAAAATGCCTGTCTCCAATATGTCCTCAGCCGTTGCGAGAACATGAACGTACTCATTTGTTGCATTAAACTAGCAAGTCTTATATGTAACCAAATGCATCACTCACTAAAGCTGTACCCTGATTTAATTAATATCATGTACATTACTCGATAAAGCTGCACCCTGAATTTGATAGGTATTATAGAAATGTTACCCACCTGTTCCATGGAACTATCAATTTTAATGTGAAACCAAGTACAATAGTCGATACAATTGTACCCTGATTTTAATGTGAATTTAGAATTGAGAAATACTTTTAAAAATTACCAGAATACCACGAGGCATCTCGTGAATAAACGTCTTTTATTCCTTTCTTTCTTTCTCAAGTGTGTCGTATGAGGTGACAAATGGGGCGGAGCGTATGAGGTGACAGAGTTTTGCAGGTCATTAGAACCTGGTGGTGCTGGGTGACCTAATGCCAGAGTTGGGGACGTGATGTTTGAGAATGGGGAGAGGTATGACGTTCAATGAAATGACAGGGAGAGAACCGGATAGGTTTGAGCATGGAGTTGAAGGTGGAAAATGTTTGAAATGTTCTCGAATGCACTTGGGTTGAATGATGATCCGTGCTTTAGGATGTGGATGGAGCTCCAATAGATGTTGTATTGATTTCGAGAAGAGTGATGAGGAGGCTGCTGTGTGTGCGGCTGTTGATAGGAGAGGGTGAAAGAAAGTTGGATTATCTACTAGTGGGAGGATGAACGAGTGTGGAACAGGGTTGGAAGAGGGACAAACGAGAAGTGGTGAAAACGAAGAAGTGAAGGTGAGTGAACTAAATATTGCAAGCAATTTTGATTATTTCCAGCAGACGTTGGAGCAGGAATATGGCATTATAGAGAGAGGGCAAGAGCTGGTAAATGTTGTGGAACAATGGGACACGTTCAGAGATGCGGAGGAAGGGTTTTCAGTGGTGGAACAATAAGGTTAAATTGATGGTGGCCCGAAAGAGAAGTGCTTTCGAGAAGTGGCTGTAGGCGAGGTCAGTGGTGACACATGACAACTTTATAGATACGAGAACAGAGGTGAAGGGAGTGGTGAGGAGAGCAAAAACAGACCCTGCTGCTGTATAGGTTTGGCGGTTATGTAAAGATTTTAAGAAAAGTAAGAAGATGTTACGGAAAGATGTGAAGGGGGCGAGGGAGGAGGTGTCGGGAAGGAGGAGGTGGTGAATAATCTAAACAGCCGGTTGTTGCTGGAGAGTGATGAAGAACAGGAGAGGTGGACTGAATATTTGCGGAGTCTGGAATGTGAAGTATATCAGATAGACTGACATTGTCGTTCTGAGTAGTAGTGCACGGTATTGGGAGCACGAATCGTTGCAGCAGGTTCTAATGGGGTTGCAGGAAGCGGAGGAGGTGATGCAAAAAGTGAATGACCCAGTTTTGGCCAGCGTAGCGACTTACTTCATAAAGATGAGAGGAGTAACGGGAGTCGAATAGTTGGTGGAGCTCCTAATTCTTAGTTTATGTCAGTCGGGGGGCCGATGAGGTGTCGTAGTGCTTCCATTGTTTCTCGGCATAACAGCAAAATAAATAAAAATGAATGTAGCAACTCATGAGGTATCAGATTATTGTGTGGGGAAAATTGTAATGGAGAGTGTTAATCAAGAACAGTTCGGCTTCAAGAGTGATAGAGGGCTTGCAGTTAGAATTTGGCGGTGGAACAAGTCTGCGAGAAGTTCCATGTTGAGGCTAAGGATGTGTTCTGGGTCGTCAGGGATCTGGAAAAGCTCACGATAGGATGTACCAATTGTATGGAGCAGGCGAAATTTGTTAGGAGCGGTTCAAAGTTTCTATGTTGGCAGCAGATCATAAGTCAGAGCAGGTCGTCATCAGTGTCCAAATATTTGGATATTTATTGGAGGAAGTTCAGTGTTTTAAGTAACTGGGATATAACCCAACCCTGCTCTAAGGGGATAAATAATAACAAATGAATAAAAATCATTATTCATACCTAAACAGGATGGTATTCTTGTAATCTTAAAACTGTACATAAATGTACACAAATGTGAAGTACGTATAAAGAAACAAAATGAACATTCATTCAGATTAAATATCCAAATGGAGTTGATCACTACGTGTTATTGAGGAAAAAAGGGACCGTGTGTAAACAGCTGCGAGCATAAAAAAAATCTTTATGCGTACGCCCATGATGAGGTATTGTTTTGAATAACATAATAGATGAATATAGTTATGCACAAAGTCAAAAATACGTATAATTATTTTCCACGACTATCAAAACGGCTTTAGTAACCCTTATATGGTGCATTACAACATGTAACAGAGAAAATGGGACCGGGTATGAACGGTAATGAACATCTTACTTCCGTCGCTGAACATGGGCGCACAATGAATGAATGAATGATATTTTTATTCATAAACAAAAAGGGACGATATTTCTTACAGTACAATAATGCTATAGATCTACTTAAACATGCATATACATACATATGCATGCACATACACATATATACATACATATACATATAAGTGCATATACATACACACACATACACGTACACACATAAATAC
>SDVV010001936.1:0-24195 GCA_016164225.1 Gammarus roeselii
TTTTTATTTTGAACGTCAAAGAAGATATGAAAGAATACAGCAACTCCAGTGGTAATTGTATACATTGTGGGGTGGGAAAGTTGTACGGTATAATACGAATCCAGATAATTAGAGCCACCTCGGATTGTGCGATTTGCAAGAAACAGTGTGAGTTGCTGGGAGACAAGTTTGTGAGAAATAGCCAGCGAAAAGAAATGACGTGTTATAGGAATTCGTGAGTCTGGAATAAAACAACGACGAGGTAGACGCGGAGGCTCAGTGGAGCGTGTGGCGTTTGCATGGAGTAGAAGGGAAGTGGTTGCGTAGTCCAGAGTTTCTTTGTTGGTAGCATATCATGTGTCAGAAAATTGAGCGAAGTGAGTGTTTGGTTCCCAGTAAAAGTGGCCTAAGACAAGGTTACGATATGTCCCTCTGGCTGTTCAACTCCGACGTAGATGGAAAGATCCAGGAGGTGGACGCGTTTTTTCGGTCGAGGATTGTAGTGGTTTCAAAGGATATTCGCGTATATTGGCAGTTGAATCGTTTTCTGTTTACGATGAAACGGTGCCGGCAGCAGCTTGAAGGATTAGTTGTGTAGGCTAGTGTCTACTATTGGGAGAGTGTGTTAGAGATGGAAATTGCGAGTCAATGCGAGTAAAAGTGATGTATTGGCATGTTCGATGAGTGATGAAACGAGCGAAATCAATGTCTGCCGAAGGGGAGAGTTATAGGAGGAAGTTACGGGTTTTGAATCCCTGTACTCCTAAGAGGACAGGATTTAACACTTGTAAACGGATGTGATTTGTATAGTAAGGGAAGCATGTACAATAATATGTGCACTGAAGAGTGTAATGAGCTGTTGGACATTGGTTAGGGAAGCAAAGACAGAATTGTATTAGGTGGTTTGTTTTCCCAACAGTACTCTACTGGGCTGAGACGTGGGGACGAGAGCGGAAGAGGGAACAAAGTTGAATGTTTTCAAGATGAAATGTTTGAGAGGGATGGATGAATTGGCACGGAGAGATAGAATCATGAGGGACTTTTTTCTAAATAAAACTTGGTTGGTGAGGATGTTGGAAAACAGGATAGATTCATGTTTTCTGGCATAGTTCGGTCTGTATCTATATTTGTGTATTCATATATTATTTGAGTACACAGCTATTTACAACTACTGGAAAACCTCCATAAAGGGCGTTACCCCTGGTCGAGGTTTCCGTAAAAGTCCCAAATTAGACAAACAATGAGAATTTCTGACGGCCGGTGATGTATCACATGGACAAACAGAAATTTGCTAGAACAAAGGCGTGTATGATTTCTAAAGTTATCGAATTCCACTCATACTGGTATACCTGCTGAATAAAAACTTCTGATCTTCTAACATTCTTCAAAGAGTGGTTGAATGGATTATAATTATCAAATGTTTAGCGGTGATATGTCTCGATCAAAAGCAGTTATTCACATCGAAGATTGCGTCATTCATGTGTGGCGCCTATTATTGTTAGCGCTGTGGCAAACAATTAAAACTAGAGTGCACCAGCCCTCTCAGCGTCAGCCCCCTCCCCATTATTTCACGGCATGCCTAAGTAACCAAATGTGATTGAAGGATGTTTGCATTTGACAAGTAAATTGTGACAAGTGCGATCGTTTGGGTCATTCGGGCCTGTGAGGAGAAGGGTGTAAGTAATAATTCTTCATCGACCACTCCTTCCAAATTAAGGGTCGGTTTACCGTGTATCTTTCAAGTGGAGTAAAACTAATTGGTAGCATTCTTATTTTTTCGTGAACAAAAAACAACGAACGTGGACAACATATAACATTAGTGAAACTTTTAGGCTATCATAGTTTTGATTTTAGTTTTCCAACAGGTTAGCGAACGAATCCTCAATGTTGATGACTGTATTGACCGGCAATACCCAATTTGAAACAAATGGGCTTCCTCAAAAACCATCAGTTGAGTTTTTTATGTACCACTCTAATATTCACTTTATTATTCATTCAGCCGGCCTTAGTGTAGGGATGCTCGCAGACGCTGTCATTGGGGCAATATTCGAGGCTCCGTTGATCATGAGTCAACAAAATTTTAAAACAAACATAGCGACGAATACCCGTGAGGAGGTTACGCGAGAGTCCTCCGTTGAAACCATATCTCAGAAGTATCATTTTGTTCTATGACCAACCAAATAAAGAACTCTGATTTGATGGTTATAAGAAGGAACGAGGCCTCAGTGCCCACCTATCTCATTCTTATTATACGGTCTACAACGTTAAACTCGCTCATCAGAGAGCCAACCCAGCAGTATGAAATATTGTTTCAATCAAGTGTTGGACGATGCTCGAATTTTGGACGAGCCTTTTGTCGCCTCGTACTTCTTTATTTTCCTTTCTTTATAACGGTTTCTTCTGCCTCTATACTTTCTCATTAATTTTGTTTGGTATTTGATGACGAAGACGGTGCGGGTCCTCAGAATCCAAGACTCCACACACGGTAATCCTGCCATCTGAGGTATCCTCTGCCCTACATGGAGCGCCAATGTGTTTTGTATGATCGGTCCACACGCTAAGGTGAGGACAACGGAGTGTTGAAGCAACCGAGACGGGAGCACTCAGAATATTTGATGATTTCAACTAACGTGGCCATTGACGAGCTACTATTGTTTAATTGACGCGCTACTATTGTTTAATTGACGTACTACTGTTGTTTAATTAGAGTGCTCCTATTGTTTAATTGACGTGCTACTGCTGTTTAATTAACGTGCTACTGATGTTTAATTGACGTGCTACTGCTGCTTAATTGACGTGTTACTATTGTTTATTTGACGGGCTACTATTGTTCAATTGGCGTGCTACTGCTGTTTAGATCCGCTCGTTACACAAACGTAGCCGCTTATGATATTAAGCAGCATGCATTAGTATTTTAGAGCGTACTGTTTTCATTTTTCATAGCTGACCAAGATAACATGAACAACATGTCATCAATTTCTATTCGTCGTCTGCCTCATTATTTGCTCCATTTCTTGTCATCGACCATGTTCTGCACGAGGGGTTACTGACCTAGAATAGGAAAAAAAAGCTGTAAAGTGACAAGGTTCCGCTGCCTCTCATACAGGATGCCTATAGGTGACGAGTATTATAGTAAAACTATAAGCCCAACCGCCTTGCAAATGATGGGAGGTGTGATGGCGACGATAATTTACTTAGTAATTATAGCCCATCAATGGAAGTAGAAAGCAATCAACAATCATCGTATGTTACAGATGATAACACTAATAACGCAAGGCAAAAATTCGAAGAACTCTACTCAAGTGATTAAATTTACTTGTACATTATTCAACTCTATCGAAGGAGGCTTATATTTGCTACCAGACGATCCCATAAAACTTATGGGTTATATAGGACGATTTGAGTGGACACCAAGTTAAAATAGTGTCAGTTTGTCCCTTATGAGTGTATTCGGTCCCTTTGTTAGGAGGGGTCTAAACCTCCGCAGGAATCAGAAATGTGGGTAGGCATTAATTATTGCTCCATATCTTCTTTAAGTAGAATTTAGCAATAAAAGATGTAATCAATTGTTTTCTACGAATTCAGTCAGAAAAACTGACTCATTTTTTTGTTGTTACTTGCTGAAAATCTTGTTTTCCAATAAGGGGAGATATCCAAGGTCTCTCACCGTTGTAAAGTCACTACCGTCTATTTTCTCTTGGTTTTTATTTCACACGAAAAAACACATGCAACGTGAGAGGACAAAAAATTATGAAGCAGCGAAGTGCGAGAAGGTCATACTGGTGGTGGCGCAGAAGAGGAGAGCCTTTGAGGAGTGGTTGCCAGGAGGTCTGTAGTGACCGATAACTATGAAGAGGAGAGAAAAGAAGTGAAGCGCGTGAGATGAGAGCTAAACGGGACGCTGATGCCAGGTGGGTCAGACGGTTGGGACAGACTTTTGAAGAAACCGAAAATGATTTTCTGGAAAGAGTTGATGAGGGTGAAAAACGGTGAGACCGAAAGGATGAAGTGCTGAGAGATGAAAAAGTCTAATTTTTGTTGGGAAGTGGTGATTTACGAAATGGGTAGGCCGAGTACTTCGATGAGAGAGAGAATTGTTGCGGACATTACTAGGGGATAGGTGCAGGATGCGGTAGAGGTGATGAACGTAGTGAACGCCCCTGGCTTGTATGACGTTGCGACGTAGTGCATGAAAAGGAACGGAGTAACGACTGTCGAATGACTGCTGAGGATACTGGATCAGAGTTTTGTGTCGGTATTGGTGCCAATTGAGGGACGCAGGGCTTGCATCGTTTCTCTGTTAAAGGGCAACGGAGACAAAAAATGAATCCTGCAACTCAAGTGGTATCAGTTTGTGAGTTTGGTCGGTAAGTTGTACGGGAGTGTGGTCAGATTTTTGCAGTAAGACACGTCTCTGAGAAGTACCTTAAGAATGGAAATGATTTGTGCTGAGCCTTTATGGATTTGGAAAAGGCCTACGACAGGGCAGACCGGGAAGTGAGGTGGAGTGTGTTGGTTCATAGATTCTATGTTGTCAGCAGAGCATGTGTCAGTGTGGGTGCGTGGTGGGTTATCGGTTCACAGTGAATGTCGGACAAGGATGCGTTATGTCTCCCTAGCTGTTCAATTTCTACATTGATGGAGTGGTTAGGAGAACGCGACTTCTGTGGGCCGTGGCTTAGAGCTGATGGAAGCGGAAGGGCGAAGTTGGCAGTTGAGCCAGTTACTACTTGTGGACGACACAGCACTGGTGGCGGATTCAGATGAGTAGCTTTGTAGACTAGTGACGGGGTATTGTAGAGTGAGTAATTGGAGGAAGCTTTGAGTTAACGTGGGTTGAAGCAAGTAATTAGATGCTTGAGGAATGTCGATGGGAGCCGAATCAGGGAGAAATCCTGTGTAAAGTTCAGTGTTTTAAATATCTGGACGCCAATATTGGGATGAGTGAACTAGTGGAAGGAGGCGAAGTCGCGGGTGAAGAAAGTGTACAGTGATGGGTGCACTGAGGAGTGTAATGAGCTGTAGGCTGTTGGTGATGGAAGAAAAGAGTGGGTTGTATGAGTGTGTAGACGTCCCAACTCTGCTGAACGGAGCTGAAATTTGGGGGTGAGAGCAGAAAATAAAATATGCAGGTTGAATAATTTCGAAATAAAATGTTTAAAGGGCAGGGCCGGAGTGTTGTTGGATTTAGTGAGAGAGCATTCAATGAATTGGCGTGAGTAATAAACGAATAGTTGTGAGTGGATAATTTTTTGACGCTTTACTGATGTGCTTTGTCGTCCTTGGCATCTCATTGAAAAACGGGATGGTTTTGGGATTATGGGAAAGAGGGCGGGGGAGGGGAGGGCGGTCATCATGACGCAGCTGGGGTAAACCAGTAACACTGCACTAATTACATACAGTGTGTTATGCGGGATCTTCCGGCGGATCCCTTTAGCGCAAAAGGGATAAGTTGAGTTGGTGTATGAGAGCAATGTTTGGTTCGCCTGGCCTTTGGTCACCTCCCTTCCCGGGGGATTCGGCACGGTGTCTGTAACTTTAGGTGCATGCTCGGGGGTACAGTCCAACGATTGCAATACTCTGCGAATCCATCAACTTCTCCAATTACCCTACTTCAGTTACCACACTACAGTTACCCCACTTCAGTTGACGCCATACTGTTACTCCCTCTGGTTGCCATCATCCAGTCACCCCTGCTGGTTCTCCTCTCCAGTTACAACCATGATACTATTCTCAAGTTCCCCTTTTCTAGTGAAGCTCTCATTTTTCACCTCCAGTAACCCCCCGCCTGTTAACTCCCTCAAGTTCACTCGTGAATAGTTCAATCTTGTTGCAATAAACTGTTTGGAACTGTTTCAGTTATAATCCTCTAGTTACCCTCTTCAGTTGCCCCTCAGTGTTAAACCATGTTTCCCCCTCCCTCCAGATACCCCTCTAGTTTACCTTCCGTTTACTCCTTCCCGGTTACTCATTTATAGTCATTCTCCTTCAGTTACACTTCTCCAGTTACCTCTCCTTCATTCAACCATGCAGTAATTCCCCATAAATTACTCCTTTTCAGTTAATCACCTCCTTTCATTTTTCACGTGTTAGTTACTCCCCTCCAGTACCCTCACCTTTAGCTCCCGCATTTGACACTTTAGAGTTACCTCCTCTATTTACCTTCCTCCAGTAACAATCTCTCCATCCCCTCACCAGCTCCTCCTCTTGTTACTATTTTCAAGCAACCACTCTCCAGTCAGCGTCCGTCCATTACAATTTTCAAGTATCCCCTCTATGGTTATCCTTCTCCAGGTGAACCTCTCCCCATTTCCATCCCCAGGATAAATACAAGAGTTGCCCCGTCTAGTTGCTGCTTCCGTTTCCGCCCTCCATCCAGCTTCCCCTTCCAGTTACACCAACCGCGGCTACTCTTTTCCAGTTGCCATCCTTCAGTTACCATTCTCCAGTTACTCACCCTCACATTACACTACTGCAGTCATTCTCATTCAGTTACTCCCCTTCCGTAACCCGTATCCATCTATCCACCACAAGATACCCCTGTTCAGATTCCATTCTGCACTATCTCTCAGGGGGTTACCCTACTCGAGATGATACCTCCTGCCACTTTGCCCTCCCCTCTCCCCACGTCAGTAACCACCCACCAGCTACCCCACTTCAGTCACTCGCCAACAGCTAATCCCGAACAGTTACACTTCAACAGTCACCGCCAGCAGTTGTTACCTCCAGTTACCACCAAACTGTTCCCACCCTTAAGTTTCCACCCACCAGAAATGACACCGGTTAGCATTGGTTGAACGAGGATTGAAACTGTGACAATCTCAGATCAACACCGTGGGTCGATGGCTTTGTCTCCACGTGCTGATTTGAGTTGTTTTGACTATCATCTTTAAATGCTACTTCATTCCATAAACTTTCCCTTTATTGATATATTGAAACAGGAAATACATAGACACATAATGTTCTCATAGACGTTCTACTTCAAAACTAATCTTACTATCAAATGGCAACATAGTTTAGGCTAAAATGTTCATTATTGTCATTTTACACTTGAAAACACTTGCAAACCAGCCTCCAGTTTCCAGCCCTAGTTACCAGCCCTAGTTACCAGCCCTAGTTGCCATTCTACACATACAGTTTCATCCTCCAGTTTCCTTCCATTTACACTCCTCTCGTTACTCTACGCCAGGAACCTCCAACAGTTACTCACCTGCATTTACCACCCTTCAGTAACCTCCCTTCACTTTCTCCTCATGAATTTCGCGTAGGTTAAAAAATTCAGGTATCTCACTCCAGTTACCACACCCCGATAACTTACACACCTCCAGCCTCAATTTATTGCGTTACCATACTAATTGACGTTTTCATAAAAAAACACCAACCAGGGATCCTCCCTGGATACCTTCATATAGTGTAGCCAAACGAATAACCTACTTCTTTTAACCCGACTCAGTTAACACACTCCAGTTATCATCTCTTGTTACGCACTCCAAGTTTCACCCTAAATCAATCATACACCCGTTTCACCACTACAGTGACCTTCTACAGTTACAACGCTCCAGTCAACATACAGCTGTTACCCAACACAAAAACTACCAAAATTACGTACTTCAGTTATTATTATCCAGTGAACTCAATCCAAGTACCCTTTTCACCTCCGCGTACCCAACTTTAGATGCCCCCCGGCAAATACGCACTGACAGTGGCCTCCTCCAATTACTCCCTATATAGTTACTCCCCAGACTAGCTACTCTCTTCCAGTTACCTCCTTCAGTTACCCACTGACAGGAAATACTTTGTGGTTGTTCTACTGAAGTTACCACCTCCTGCTGGATCCTCTCAGTTACTTGCATCTAGGTATCTCATTCACCCCCTGACAGTGGCATCCTCCAATCACATCCTATATAGTTACTCCGCAATTGAGTTACCGCCTTCCAGTTACCTCGTTCAGTAGTCCACTAACAGTCAATACTTTCATTTTGCCCTACTGCAGTCAGTTACTAGTATCAAGATATCTCACTCAAGTTAATTACCAATACATTGCCTCCCTACCGTTAAAATCTGACTAACTTTTCCTATACAGTCGCAATTCCTCAGTGACCACAGAGGTCATACCCACCAACAATTACCCCTTATAGTTAATCCCTTACAGTTACTCCCCTACACCTACTTCCCTCATGTTACTTTCCCTCCAATTAATACCCTCCAGTTCCTGTCCTCCAGTTATCCCCCATTTAACCCCTTCGCCTCCATTGTTATCTTGGCCTCCATCCTTCCCTACTACCCAGCAAAAAAAGATCCCCTGTACCTCGACTGCCTATAACCCCGCAAAGCCTTCTCATCTCCTCGGTTTGTCTCAGAGATACTATCAAACGCAGACTCAGCGGGATTGAGGTAAAGAATGTGCGGCTGTCAAAGTGATAGCAATCAAATGGCGCTATAAGGGCTTCTGACGAGTTACGGACATATGTAGAAATGATAGACATCTTCAAAGGGATCACCTCCTATCGGCTCCATCACGGATCGTTTCACATGTGCGTCGTGTACATTATTTTCTTTGATGTTTAATCAGACAAGAAGCTCTGATTCAAAACACAGACCAACGAAAAGGGAAGAAAGGCACTCTGGGATGGGCAGGGAATACAGGAATCTTTCGCTGGGGCTCGTATGAAGGACTCGATATATTAGCTGTCTTGCCGTCATCCTGAGTGAATGGGGAGCACTGGAGAGAGATAGTGATGAAAGGAGGGATCAAAATTTGCGTCAGATTGGGATTTGATGGGAAGCATAAGATGGAAGGAACGACGTGAGAGGACGACTAAACATTTGCGCTATCAACCCTTGTTTCGCACGAAAGAATTTACGACTTTCGTCTAGCAGCTCTGACGTTGAAGAGGTGTGCAAGCATGCAATTTATTTGTATGCTGGTCTTATCTGATGGCCTCTCTTTAGAATCTGTTAATGATAGAGTTACCAACTTGTTACAGGCTAAAGGTTATTTTTATATACTTCTACGTATAAAATTTGTACCCAAAGTATCTTCGTTTTACTATCATCCAGTAAAATAGTTGTTCCTTTCACGGACACGGTTTCGTCATGCCGATACAAGCGAAGTGATGTTCAGAAAATGCACCACGATACGACCTTTTCACAACAAAAACACGTCGTAATATCCTCTGTGTCAAAAGAACCAAATAAAACAAATATTTTGGGAGACTCGTGAATCTATCTAGATTGTTTTTTCCAACCAATTGTTTTATGTGTTTGTTTTAAGATTTATGTCGGTTGCTTCTCGTCCATACACTGAAATTATGAAAAATTGTGCACGTCACTTATAGACCAACAGCACATACTGTAAACCATTTAGTACCATTTTAGGAATCTTCCAATTAAATTGGGTAATGTATAGTATGTGTGTACCAATCTCAGTGACGAGAGTGAGTACTAATTTCAGTGACGTGGGTGAGTATAAGTCACCGTGACAGGAGTGAGATCTAGGCTATATATATACATACACATATTGAAATATCGTATTTGGGAGTCAGTACTACAGATTACCCAATACGAAGGGCCAGTACTATTGAATTGGATAATGCTTGATAATTTTAATTAGGGTAGGATATTGTGCTTCTAATTTGCTCTCCCGAAGAACTGTATCAAGATAATCTGATCGTTATCTGTATTAGAAATTTTTCGCAGTTCAGGGGTGCTATCACTAAAGTCCGCAAACACTTACGAATGTCACTTCATCTATTTTCTCGTTACTCTCAGTCAATATCAATTTGCAAAGGCTTCGTCAAACGATAATATGTTAAAATAAAATGATCGCATGAATTGCAGTTCATGTGATGTGAATTTTTCAAAAGCACATTACATGCTGGACAAGAATTGGTGATCATTAAATGTTTAGTTTATTCGTACCTTAAAAACTGGTTGTAATCAGAGGGTAGAAATAACGCAAATGATTTCTGAACGTGTACCATCTGAGCTCAGTTGTTGCCTCGTGGGAATACGGACTATTAATAGTATACCATGAATCCTGTAACAATTGTGGGAGAGCTGTTCTTCAACAAGTAAACCCAGCAATCTGATTAACTTTAGCACTCTCTCCCTCTTCGCCACACTAACGAATGCTGCATCGGAAACGCACGATTAAATTAGGTATGATTATGAAGCAATTTGAATACAGATCATGGAACGAATACATTCAAGGAAACATCAGTTGTCAAATAGGTCGTAAGCATAGCTAACGATCTAGATAACCCATCAAACGTTTGTGGGAACTATTTGAGAAGGTCTAGTAATTCAGTATGAGTCATAATGAACATTGAGGACGTAGAGAACTCGTAGCCAGCGTCTGCCAAGGTGACTAAAAATTGTTGAATACTTAACCGGCCCGGTGGGACAATTCCGGTGAAGTACGCTGGCTGGAGCCTTTAATTTTTGCTAATCAACTCTTTGCCAGACGTCGCATACTATTTCATTTGATTGATTTTATTGAGTTGTGATAATATCAAGTACAAATTATCGCTGGTCTTGAATTAATCCAGATGTTGGATTATTTGTTCGGTGATGATAGTTTGTAAAATAAGTAAAAATTGCTCCAGAAGCGGAAAACTTTCTGTTACTGAGGAGTTTTCGTTGTAGCTTCTGCCGACGCAGCAGCTCGGGGAACACTGGGGAGGAAACGAAGAAAAAACAGACGTAGCTCCTCTGAAAAGGCATTAGTTCGGTAATGTCTGCGGTCTGACCTCGTTCATCTTGAAGTGCATGGTACATCAAACAACGACAGCTCTTAGGGCATAATACCTAGGCCAGAATTGCATCTCGGCACAAAAAACACACCAGGCCAAGTCACTTCGACCATTCGCTTGCCATAGACAAACGAGCTAAGAGGCAATAAAAACAACATTCAGCACATACAATTTTTATGTTCAATCGATCCCAAATGACTCGAAATATATTAAGTATTATAAATTTAATCATATTGAAAGTTCACGCAAAGAATTCACGTTTGTGGTCAAAATAAATTGGTTCAGAACAGAACTTTTACTCGGAGTATAAATAAATTAACGTCAACAGCTGTCGTATTCTTCAACAGCCACTGCGTTACGTGTCGAGCTTACATCAGTGCTCCAGGAGTGTCTTTACACGGCCTGTTTTCTGTTCACCTTGCAACAATATCACAAGGGTGGGGCTTCCCAGCACCCTGGAGTGCAGGAAGCGTCCCGTTCCCAGTTCGTCCTGTTTGTCCTAATGTGTTGGTGGAACAGAACGCTTTTCCAAGCCATGCAATCTGTTGGCAATTTCCTGTGTAAAATATCACTTATGGAGTCAGCTCAATAATCTGACGGCTCTACTAATTCCAAAATGCATTAAGAACATTCCGATTGCTTGATAGAAACATATCTACAGTGTAACACAATCGGGAGGTAAACATCCATTATATAGAATAGAGAAGCACTATTGGAAGTCCATCCTCCACTGAACCGGTTACAATCTTTTCACAGGTCCATTGTGGGAATACAAGATTGATTTAGATGCCTTCTCTATTGAAACTCGGACGTCAGTTGTGGTGAGCACCCTCAGAAGTAGCGATGTTCATCAATAACTGTGGTAGGTTATCACTCCTTCTCTGATTTCTTATATTTTTATTTTATCTCCTATTTTTTTGTGTAGTTCTCAAGGTAGGTCTTCGAGTCCATTAACAACTATTTATTAGTTTGAGATATCCTGAGTGATCGACGAATTACTTCGGCTGCAATACCGCCCAGTATTCGCACTGCTTCGAAGAAACCGGTAGTTTTACTAATCAGATCAGACCGGCTATAGAGATCACCATGATCGTAGCTTTGACGCATATCTCCGTGGGTTCCCACGCAAGGCGCAAAGATCAAAAACACTGGCAAGATCGCAATCCAGTGCACGCGGAAACTACATTATCGAAACTGAAATTATTTAGAGGCTCCAATCGTAGCACATACGCACGCCTATGCATGGAGAAATAATACTTCAGCGGAAAATAAGTGACTATACATAGCCATCAAACAGATCCCCATTTCTGGGCTCTCGTATTAATATTTTGAAGTGCATTGTGAAACATTCCACCCGAACTGCTTGCCAATTAGACGCTGTTTCAGATTGGTAAGTCTTTTTGCCATAAGCAAAGAGCTCTTCTGGTTAATGAGGTCTATGAGTTGCTATGGCAGATTGCCAGAGGGATTTGAAAAAAACTGGTCGAGACGTTGCTAGAGCGTTGCACCCCATCCGAATAATTATCAGCCTGATTTGCCGCTTGTTGTCACCAAAAACATGGTGATGCGGACGGTTCTTGTCTGCGTCCATTAGATGGTTGTGAGTTACTCATGCGAGTCCCGTACGTTGGCGGTTGGTGGAAATCTGAAGGGCTGAAAAGCAAAATTTAATAACAACATCAGCTGTTGAATGTTAATTCTACGAGAATCCGAATGTAGTTATGAAATGCTGCTTTTCATCCGTTTAATTTGTCTCTTCTGTAGAAAAAATTAGCTTCCCATTCTCCGACTGAGAGTTTGACTGGAATTATTTTCTAATCGCTTTGTTGTCATATATTGTTCCATGGAAGCGTGATAAGTCTGTTCATGAGAGGGAATCCATCTCGGTAGTGAATATTGATGACTTGTTCTTGATGGATACATGATATTTCAGTGAGGTTATCTGCCAGCTCATTTCCTCTTAAATTCGCGTGACCAGGGATCCAGCACAATTTAATCTTATGACTTTCCTCGGACATTGTAAAGAGGTTGTGTCGTACTTCGCGTTGTACTTGGTGGGCATAGTACAGAGTTTTATGAGGAGTGAAAGCACGTAAGACTGTCTCAGAATATGACGAATTTGGAAAGGTGATTTAATTTTATAAAGCGTATGGTAATTCGAGGGAGTATGCTACTACTGTTCAGAGAAAACAGAGGCTTCTTGTTGAACAGTAGCCCTGCATTCAGTGGCAGCTCCCACGCAATTGACGGGCGTAAATCGGAATAATATTCCTCACGCACCATCGAAACTTAGCGGCATTTTAAATTTAGTAGAGTAAATACTGTAGAATATATTTTCAAATATAGGTTGACCGACGGTGGGTTAATCATCCAGGTGAGATGATCATTCTCCTAAGGTATCATAAACATTCATTAAGAAAATGAGGGCCTGTCACACTTGCTAGTGATGTCTGGTGAGGTCAGATGTGGTTGAGGGTTGTGTTGCTGATTAAGCTCCTAGTCTCAAACGAGTATTCTGGCGAGCATAATTATTCTTCTTGACAAAGAGAAAGCAGAAGCCAAAGTGCTAGCACGTTTGGGGATTCGATGAGAGTAGAACGGAACGCACTGGTTGTATTTGCATAGCTCAGTTAACGATGAGCAATAGAAATTAGAGGTTTGTTTTCACTGCTGAATTGTCCGCCCCAACTCCTTAGGTAACGCACGAGCGAATTGTTTGTTCTGAACAACAAAATGCGATGGCCAGATCGGCAACAGGTTCGCAGAGCTGCAATGTGAGATCGCCAGTTCGGTTTATCGTCCCACACAAGACTCAGAAGCGTGATGGAGTCTTCGTATACTATAGGAGTGATGTGCAGCGTTCAGTCTGTTTTAGGTGCAGGACGGGGACGAGAGCAAAATGCACGATTTAGAATATTAGATGCAGAAAACTGGAAACCGTTTAAGGAAGCCCAGGTCTCAACCTAATTTAAACACTTTTGAAGTTCATGTTTGAGTGTTAAAAACTCAAGGCCGTCTAAAGCTTACTTGTACATGGTCCACGTACAGTAAAGAGAGCAGTCTCCCGTCGGGAAGGAGGATGTCGGCTAGGTGATCGATTTTGAGGGTGAAAGAGTGACACTAAGGACTGTTTCTTGTGAATCGCACATTTCCTTTGCAAAAGTAGTCGACAAAGTGTCGGCCAACTAGACCTTGGAGTTATGTTTCTGCAAAATTTGGTTAATTCAGCATGGTAGATGGACTCTCAGGATCTTGCATCGAAGATCTTTCATGTTGCTATTTATCCAGGTAGTGTCGAATGTTTTGTCAGCTTCGAGCATAAATGAAAACGATATGATCCCTTCCGACGAAATCCCGTCGAATGTCTGATTCTAGTTGTACGAGATGGTTTGTCGTGTTATGGCGTTGACGGTCGCCGCACTGGAAGTTGTTGAGAAAAGTTTGCGTTCTGAGGTGGTCGACCAGGCGTGAGTATATCAGTCTTTCCATCGTCGTACAGAGGACGCTTGGAAGAGCAATCGGGCGACAGTTACGAGGGTCACTATGTCATTTTCCGCGTTTGGTGTCGGTATGTTTACAGGCTCCAACAGGGGTCACGTAATAAAGAGTTTAATGACATGCTGTTGATCATTTCTATGAGGTACTCAGGGCACCATAGAAGAATACATTTCACGGAAACGCAAGATTTTGATCCGGACAATGTAATGGTTAGGATGTTTCTAATTACTTTGAGTGTCCGACTTAGCCCCTCTGTAACTTGGACATTGCTATTATTGATTACTTTTGGATTCAATATAATTACAGTTGGGTCGATTTAATTACTTTATGGGTATTTCACGGAAACGCGTTTTTATGATTCGGACAATGTAAGGGTTAGTATGTATGTAATTACTTTGGGTGTCCGACTTATCCCCAATGTATCTTGTACATTGTTCTTATTAATTAGTTTTGGGGTCAAGTTAATTACATTTGTGTAAATTTAATTACTTTCGGGAATATGAGTCAGATAACAGACCCAAGAGACTTACGGCTGGTTTACGGCAGGCTCATGGCTGGGTTATGCATACTGCTAACCTAACCTAACAATACATAAGGTTAGATTAGGTTAGATTTTTGATGGGTGTGGATAACATGTAAAAGTGATGAAGAATTTGGTCAAATCAAAAAATCAAGAATCGCATGAAAAATAGCTACAGTCAAACAACAATGTAATTACTTATCAGAAATGAATGAAATATTCTCGATCAAAATTGGAAGTGTGTATCATAACTGCAGAGGGTAGATCAAAATGTAGAGTCAAGTGGAGATATTTGTTATGCATTATCATATAGCACTGAAAAAAATCATATGTAAGCATGACACAGACGATCGATAATTTACAATTCTTGGATAGAATAGGTAAGGTTAGGTTAGGATGATTAGTTCATTTAACCTAACATGCCGTGAAGCTGATCCACATAAAATATCTTGTAGCATAAGCAAGGGATGTTGTTTTAATGGAAAAAAATGCTACAGATGTTAACTGTCCCTGTATATGCATACAAATGTGTGTATGTGTTTACATTGTGTGTGATATTGAAAAAAACTACGTAAAATAAAGCTATGTGGAGGGGGTTGATATAAATATATGATAAATTGATGAATAAGTATCACATGTAAGCAGGAAATCTCGAACGATAACATATAATTCATGGTTAAGTTGGTTAGGTCTGGATGAATGGATCTTTTAACCTAACATGACGTAAAACTAATCCACATTAAATATCTTGTAACAAAAAAGACAAGGGACTTTGTTCTAACGAGGTAAAATGCCTGAGATGTTAACCGATCCTGTACATGCATACAAAATGTGTGTGTGTGTATGTCTTCATTTAGCCGGCATCAACCATTTTATACGCCTACATTAGCCCGGCATATGCCGGCATATGCCGACTTCAACCGTGAATACGCCTTCATTATACCGGCATATGCCGGCATCAAACGTGTATAAGCCATACATTATATCGGCATATGCCGACATATGCCGGCATCAACCCTGTATGTTCATGTTAAAGTAAATATAAAATTGGAATCAGATTTATTCTCAATTGGTTACCGGTCTGCTTTTGTTGTAGAAGGGTGTCGCCAAGTTTGACAAAGAAATATTTTACCAGAAAGGATAATACGGGGGTATGTGTTATTTGCAGTGCGGAGATACAATTAAACAAATCAAAATCCACGTTCGGGTTTTGGCAATTTCTCAAAGGTTAAAAGTATCTCGAATGTGATAACCTTAAAAATGTACGAGAAAATACAAGCTCTAGGAACAAAAAGGGCGTATTGGTGGATCCTAATAAACCGAACCTGAGTTTTCAAAATAATGAGATAGACAGTGCTCAGAAGGACGCGAACAGAAAAGAAAGGGCTTTACTTCCAACATCCAAACGTAGAACGTATAAAGATGGGTGGAAGGGGGGGAGTACACCCAAACCTTAAACGAAATTGAATATAATGAAAATATAGGAGAAACGTGAGATTCTTTAGGTGAAATTGACGCCAGTACCAGTGATATTGAAGCGTGTGATAGTGATACCGAGGAGATGTCATGTGTAGAAAAACCTGCTAAAGTTGAAGGAAACCAAATTATCAAATGGGGTAATGAAACGGTATCAAATTGTACAATAAAATATAATGTACGTCTGACTTTGTTTCAAAATTGTTGGTAATGGAACATGAAGAGAGAGAATCATGTCTCAAAAATTTGAGTGCTAGGAGAATTGAGTATATTTCCGAACTCTGCGGGAATATAGTGGATGAGAATGTTAGCGCCAGTAAGAAAAACCTAAAAATATTCGATGTCATAAACATGCATCTATAATTAAAAAATTAGCGTCGAGAAAAAGCTCGCTGAAGTCTTAAAATTTTTTTGGTTACAAGAATAGGTTTTGAAGTGATGCATACAATACTCCCAAATGTATCCGTCTATCTAAAATGCATACTAAGGACTACAGTCTAGAAACCCAGAAGACCAAAGAGAAAAATAACATATGATAAATCCTACACCGATATGATGAGCCGACAGCTTTCCGGTAGAAATGATGCTTATCATAGGTAAAAAAACATTCGAGTGGTTCTGATATCACCGGTCAAGATAAAACCAGAGAGGTAAGTCGAAGTCAATACGTATGTTTCGTACAGTTCCTCGCGTCGATTTTGGGAGTGGATAGTTATGTTCTCGTACAAATGATAAGCCCCATGAAATTTCCTAATATTTATGTGTTATAAATCTAATATCAATACAAATATGTCATATAAATCTTTGTTTGCAATATCCTAAATTGAACTCGAATGGCTAGCATGGAACTTGCAATTATGCAATTGACTTGCAATGAATCGCAATACAGAATGACTAGCATTGAAATGCGACAGATGTTATGCAATTGAAATTGCACCCAGTTATATAAGGTATCATAGATATATATATATATATATCTCATCAGCTCCAAACAGAAGCTAAAGCAAAAGTCTACAGCTTCTCTTATGACACTCTGTAACCACTCTACGGGGACAACGTTTTGCTCATCTACTCGGACACAGACTCATTTCTGCTCCAGTTCAAAGGTGTGGTCGACATTGAGGCGGAAGTGCGGCAAGCTCTTCTGGCTGAATACATGGACTTCTCCAACTGCCCGAAAAATCCTTCATTGTACGATGAAACGAAGAAAGGACAGCTGGGACTACTGAAAAGCAAATTAGCCGACGACTACCCGAGTGAAATCTTTTGCTTGTTGCTCGAGTCCGACGCCACCAAGTCAGTTGCTAAGGGTGACAATTACCAGACACAAACCAAGATCAGACCTGAACAATACAAAGACATACATAACCAGAAAATATACACACACTTTGAGACCATATACAACATTCGCGAGCAAGCGATCCTGCTTCAAACTTTACACAATAATTTTTTTTTTCAGTAAATATGAAAGCAAGCACTATTATATCGATGCCTGCACACCTTTTGCCAATGGCCATCCAGACATTCCCAACAAATCCATTGAAGTTGAACCTATCGTCATCAACAAGAGGAAGCGATGTGTCTTGGGTGATGATGATGTCGATGTAGAAATGGATTTAACATTGAAGATACGTAAGCAGGGAAAAGCCGTCCTTGGCATGTGTAGTCGGGTGAATGATGAAAAGATGTCCACGTCCTCAGGTTATATTCTCCGAAATTCCTAATATGTAAATGGTCCTTATATGTAAATGTTCCTTTGTAACCGTGTATTAAATAATTAAACATATACTTGAACATGTTTCATTGTCCATTGTCGTACGGATTGAAAATACGTGAACGTGAGCCCTGCAACCGCTCCTAAAATGATGAAAATAGGTTGATGTAAATGTTCCTTATATGTAAATGTTCCAAATATGTAACGATGTAAAAAAAATTTTTAACGGAGACTTCGATACAAAATAAAAAGGTATATACAGCCAATTCGATTAAATACTACACTACCATATACTATTAAAAAGAAATTAATTCCTTTACCTGCGGCCAAATCTAAATGTACCAAGCTAGGATTTCTTGCGGATATGCCAATTCAAAAAGCCTTAACACCGGGGACGACATTAATTTATACAAGAAAGCTTATTAGCAAGCTAAGTGGTAACATTTCCAATCGTATGCTCCTAGTATGGGAAAACAACATACTCTCATGTGAACAACGTCTCCCGTAGGGATACAATCTCGATGATAGGCAGGAACACGAGAAGTGTGCATATCGTGATAAAGTCTCTGTATGACATTGACGGGTAGAGGCCTAAGACACTAAATAACAACGAAAGTACAACCACATCATCAGGTTATATTTTATAGAGATTCCTATTATGTAAATGTTCCTTATATGTGAATGTTCCCAAGTAACCATGTAATAAATAAATATGTAATGAACTTGAACATGTTTCATTGTTCAGAGTCGTACGCATTGAAAAATACGGAAACATATAGCCCTGCAACCGTTCTTAATATAATGAAAATCGATTGATGTAAATGATGTAAATGCTCCTATGTAACTATGTAATAAATATATAAATATAATCTAAAACTTGTTTCATTGTCCACAGATATACGGATTGAAAATACGTGAACGTGTCTGCGCCTACTATTTGATTCTTAACGCGGTGTCCTGATGAAACTCTGAAACTATGTACATACAAGGGGAAGAAGCAGATGTAATTATTCAAATACTATAGCTTTTGCTCTATATCATTAAAAAAAACATACATGACCTATTAACATAAGCTGTCCGTAACTCAGCCGTAAGCCTGCCGTAAGCCAGCGGTAAGCCAGCCGTAAGTCTCTTTAGTCTGTTATCTGACTCAGGTGCCCGAAAGTAATTAAATTGAGCCAAATGTAATTACCTTGACCCGAAAAATAAATAATAATAATGTCCAATTTACATAGGAGCTAAGTCGGACACCCAAAGTAATTAGATACATCCTAACCATCACATTGTCCGAATAAAAATTCTGCGTTTCCGTGAAATACGCAAAAGTAATTAAATTGACCCAAATGTAATTAACTTGACCTCAAGAGTATCTAATAATAACAATGTATATGGTACATAGGGGCTAAGTCGGACACCCAAAGTAATTAGATACATCCTAACCATTACATTGTTCGCATCAAAAAATTGCGTTTCCATGAAATGTATACTACTCCCAATCAGAAAACGATTTGATCATATTGATGTGCATCTGGTTCGGCCCATGTGTGGTTCACATATAGGCTTCATGGCATACTATAGTTTGTGGATACATATCTATTTTATGTCATATCATATTGGGAAGTTGCTGTGTAATTTGTTGATTACACGGCTGCTGCATGTCTGTGCAAGTTTGTCAGCTATTTCCGCAATGCAGAATACATGCAGCGGGTGGCTGAAAGAATGTGGATCTATCACTCTTGCGACCCTGGATAGGTCTGTTTTTTTCCAATATTTGATTCCGGTTAATATTGTTGTCAATTGTGTCCAAATGACAAATTTCTTCTCAAAACTGAGTTTAAGGATTTCGGCGGATGTCGTTTTCTGTGCAATTTTATTAATGCGGGACCGTAAGAGACAAAATACTGCATGTAGCCATTCTCACATTTTGCACCTTTCGGCCCCCCCCACGATTATGATGAAAAATTGAAGCGAAATTTTCCAGTGATGCATTCGACAGCTGCACTACGATACGGCGTAGTGTTCTGAATGTCTTTATAGATGGTATCCATATTGTGCAATGCGATTTGTGATGTAATACTCTTTTCAACTGGCTTTGTGTTAGTTGAATCGAAGTTCTTATACAGGAGGGTTGTTAGGTTGATTGACGAGACGGGTCTTGATTACTGGGTTGTGGTCACTAATTTGAGGAAGGAAGGAGTCCAAAACGAGTTACGATAGTAATTTAAGGGAGCGCATGGATAGGTCGAAAGCGGTTTCGCTTTCGAGGGTGATTCGGGCTTGTTGTTGAGAGAGTCTATGGATGGATAGAAGCACCCGGATGAGAGAATCTATTGTATTAGCAATTGTCACCCAGCTGGATCTGTTCTCGATTATGTTAACATTTCGAGGTAGCTGTTCAAGTCTCCAAGAAATTGTACATGAGAGGGTAATTGGTCGTACAGTTAGGTCATCGATGCTTCCGTAGTCGGGGGCTTCGTGACGTGTAGAGAGATACTACTGTTATAAGTCTTGTAATGTATAGCGTACATCAATAATTGCTTGTAGTTCTGTTGTCAGGGGGAGAGGGTAGTGAAGTACGCTTTGGTGGATCAGCAGGACAACTCCGCCGTGAACAGACATTTTGTGTTGGTTTTCGCGGCGATGTACAACGTATTCGGAATTGTGTAGGTGGAAGTCTGTCGGAGTTTATTCCCCGGAAGACCTATAACCAATGGGTTCATGCTGGGCAATACGGAAAATAACTTGTCTCTCTTGTTCCTTAGTCCCTCGCACTTCCAGTGAAGTATTCCGTTGTTCAATTCGATGGTTATCTGCTTTCAGACCTTGATGATCTCGAGTGGTTGCGTGGTTTGTTTGAACTTTCATTGTATTTTTATCACTGAAAATGTCTGGTGGACCTGGATCGGGAGCGTTTGCGAGAGCGACAGCTTTCTGGGGTACTTGGTCGGCTAGAATTATTCTCTTTGCGCAAACGTTTTTCTTCGTGGAAGGGATTTTGAACCGTAGGATTGACCTGGAAGTAGCCGATGAGATATTTGGGTTAGCTGAGAAACAGGGGTGAATGACGATTTCATATTTGAGTTTCCGAAGTAGATTTTCCACGCTTCCTCACGCAGACAAGGAACGTTCTCGCTGGTGAGATGTTCCAGTGCAGAGCATGATTAATGAGAGCTGGTTCCCTAAATTTGGTTTTCGTTTCGCGTAGCCCCGGTTAAGATATTTAATAGATGGTTAAGTTCTCGAGCCTAACAATGCTATTCTTAGTTTGCTATTTGTATTTTGTTTACTTGCCAGTTTATTTTATGGTAGTTGGCTTCGGCTTTTTTATTTTTATAGTGGTGGGGCTCGTTGTGTGGTGAGGGAGCGCCTCCAACGAAGAGTCCCTCCCAGACATTGATGGGTTCCTTGTAATGGCCACTCGTCTCCATTGGGATGGAGAACGTTGAGGAACCTCCTGCGACACAAACCACGATTATTTGCAATACGACCGTCGATTGTTATGGATGCAGTGAGCCAGTTTTCAGTTTCTTGCAAGGAAGTGAAAGTCACTCTGTTTATGGTAGTTGGCAGCTCGGCCATCCTCGTACTCAATTCCGTGATACGGTCACCGGTTCTGTCATTTCCGACCAAGGCAGGATCATCTGGAGGAGGAAACGTCTTGGAGGAGCAAGGTTAGTTTCTTTGGGAATTCTTGTTCGACGCTCGAATGCAGACTCCTCTCCGTTGCGGGTTGTTTCTTCCCTTCATTCGAACTCCGTTTTCCAACAGGGGTATGAGGGCCGATGGTTGAACCTGCTTCTTGAACTCGGACTGAAGACTTTCGACTCCTATCTGACATCGGTTGCTTCGTGACCAGCCTCACCGCTTCTACATTTTAATTTAACTCAATCAATATGGGTCAAACAAACGTGCTGTTTTAGGACCGAACACAAATAAACAGCTAATTCCTGCTATTTAAAAGATTTTTGCATATAACAGTATGCATAAATCCCAGGGCGTATACGAGCGTCACGACAAGCATCACACTGCTGGATTAAAGTTCTTCAGCGCAGCAATTTCACACTAGGGAAAGGTAGTAGAATTTCTCCCGGATATAAAGTTGTTGCTGTTTCCAGTTGCTTCAAAAATAGAGGTCATATGTTACATCAAATGTTACAACGCAAATTACAAAATTCATGCATGTGTGAATGCATTTATCACGTAGAATAGATGCAATGTTATTTATGAAAGACCATGAAGAAGACAGTTAGGGTCTCTCATGACGTGCAGTTGGTTAATGAATGGACATATAATAACAGGACAATCATCATATCGGCTACGTTGATGTGAGCGTTGCCCTATCTTTCATAATACTCATATTTCCATATCCCCTCGTCCTCTTATTGGCCCCCTACACGTTCCATCGCCGCCTGCCTCGGCTCTCCTGCGCCTCCTTCAATAATCAACTAATAAGCCGCTGATGTTGGTCGTGAGCCTCTAGCAATATTATCTGCGATGGCTGGCGTTGAGAACACTGGAAAAATCCAGAGTTTTAAAATTCATGACAGTTCACACAAACTGGGCTTACTAACTACGCTAACTTCATCAGTAAGTAAACAAATAATTAATAATGAACGTTATATGAATGATTACCGGCAAAATCTATGGAACACTTCTTCATGGGTGTCAATTTCATTCACTGATCCGTAACAGGCGCGTAATTTATAAGTGCCGTAGATATACTGGTACCATGTTAATCCCATACCGGAACCGTATCGTACCAGAAGCGTATATATCAAACAGGACCACGTACTGTCTCGTTACTTTATCGTTGTATTTCGTTTGAGTATCTTCTTGTACCAAATCATTGAATTTACCAATGGATCACAAACTTTATGGGTTATTTCGTGCAAGTACCGTACAAAAAAGTATTGTATGATACAGTAGCATACTAGTTGGTCACGTACACAGACAGAATCGTTCCGTAACCATTACGGTAATGTGCCGTATCATTTCTTAGCGTTCCTTGCTTCTGTTGCATCGTAAAAACTCTCACTGTACAGAACCTATCATATCTACCTACCACTTACGACTCGTACCTGCCAGTATTTTGTGTGTAAACTCTTCCAGAATTGTACCTACTGTATTTTTTTTGCCGGTATTGTAGCGTATACAAAAATATGAACGGAAACTCATACAGGGCATGCATGAGGGTCACCTTATTGTGACCAGAATGAGGTTTGGATCATCAGCCTCGCGCAGTCGGAGTCGTCGGCGTGTAACCTCTCAGACGGACGGGGGTTTATAGGCGGGTAGGATTTTATTAGAATAGATTAGATTAAGGAGGGTAGGAGCCGTGCAGGAGAGCTCAGCTAACAGCAATTTTTAATAGTACGTCCACATGTGTGATATAAATTAAATAGCTATAATTCCCTAATTTTAATTATTTCTTAAAGAACCGACATAAGCGCAGCTGGTCACTGTAATGCTTGTTTGACGAAGATAACTACAATATGGGTAAGTAGATAGGTGTTGAATTGCTAGGCTCAAAAACTGAACAGCACCAAACGTACTCATAGAAACAGGACAATAATCTCGACTAATACATATCTTTTTCTCTCAAACAAACTGTAAGTACTAACTAACCTTTTACATTACTACTAAGCAGTCGTAATTACGGAAGCAGTGTTCACCTTGCTGCATTAAAATAGCCTCTCAGGATGAGCTTGTTGTAAGCGGGTTTGTTGGACTTCTTTGAATCAAAAAAATATTTTGTTTATTGATTTTCAAATTACATTTCACCATTCGGCGTTTCTAGAAGCAGTATGTGATATCGTGGTCCATTTTTCAGGAACCACATTGCTGATATATTTACTCCAGTATAAAATCAACGCGATTCGAAGATTTCCCGACTTTCATTTGGTGGCGAACGTGTTTTTTAACCAATTTCTGAATGAAGTGTTTCATCATAACCTATCAAAAGATAATCGATGAGCACAGAGCAGCACATCGCTCACTACGATCATTGTTGTGCAAGGAGCAGCGCATCGCCAACTACGTTCATTGTTGTGCAAGGAGCAGCGCATCGCGCACTACGATCATTGTTTAGCAAGGAGCAGCGCATCGCTCATTACGATAATTGTTGTGCACGGGGCAGCGCGGCGCTAACTACGATCTTTGATGTGCAAGGAGCAGCGCATCGCTTACTACGATCATTGTTGTGCAAGGAGCAGCGCATCGCTCACTGCGATAATTGTTGTGCAAGGAGAAGCACA
>SDVV010001937.1:0-24193 GCA_016164225.1 Gammarus roeselii
CCAAGAGTTCCAAGCCACGACCCAGCACACTCGCGTTCACCTCCCTGACCACTCCATCCATATAGAGGTTGAACAGCCAGGGAGACATCACGCAGCCTTGTCTCAGTCCCACTTTCACTGTGAACCAATCACTCACCTCGCTCCCCACTCTGACACATGCTCGGCTGTCAGCATAGAAACTCTGCACTGCTTTCAACAGATGTCCGCCCACTCCATACAAACGCAACACCCTCCACAGCGCTTCCCTATCAATTCTGTCGTATGCCTTCTCCAGATCCATGAAGGCCCAGAACACATCCTTTCCTTTGGCAAGGTACATTGAGGAGTACACTAATTCCACTCGCATCAACATTCCTCGAGCACCTCATTACTTCACTTTTATCCACGTTCACTCGAAGCTTCCTCTTCTTTCTCGTAAACTCTACCAAACACCGATACTAGCCTACACAGCTTTTCCTCTGAATCTGCCACCAGTGCCGTACCATCCGCAAACAGTTAACGGCTGACCTGTCAACTCCGCCCATTCGTTTCCAACAGCTTCAAGCCACGACCCAATGCACTCGCGTTTACCTCCCTGACTATTCCTTCCATGTAGAGATTGAATAGCCAAGAAGACGTAACGCAGCCTTGTCTTCGACCCACTTTCAATGTAAACCAATCACTCACCTCGCTGCCCTCTCTGACACATGCTCTGCTGTCAACATAGAAACTCCGAACTGCTTTCAACATATTTCCGCCCTCTCCCTACATGAGCAACACCCTCCACAACGCTCTCCTGTCAACCCTGTCGTAGGCCTTTTCCAAATCCATGAAGGCCCGGAACACATCATTTTCCTTAGCAATATACTTCTCACAGACTTATCCTACTGCAAAAATCTGATCGGCACACTCTCTACCACTCCTAAAGCCACACTGTTCCTCTCCCATTGCGCCATCCGTACAGTCTGTTATCCTTTTGGTCAGCACTCGCCCATACAACTTACCGACCACACATAATAGACCGATACATCCTGAGTTGCAGCACTCATGGTAATCTCCTTTACACTTGTGCAGTGGAACAAAGCAAGCCATGCGCCAATCAATTGCCGCTATGAAACACAGATTCAGCAGCCTCACCAGCCAATCCAAAAGCGTTACTCCACTCTTTTTCAGGCATTCGGTCGCAACACCATCCAAACTGGGGGCTTTCCCTACTTTCATCACCTACACCGCCTCCTGCACCTCTTCCCTAGTAATGTACACGACAAGTCTCTCTCCAAATCCGTCATCTGCGCACCACCACCCACAGCAACAACGTCAGCCTTCGACATTCAACAATTGATCAAAATACTCGGTTGGGCTTTTCCGTGTACCATCACTTTCTGTCAACAACTGGCCGTTTTTATCTTTCAGAATGCATACATAACACAACTAAAATTTGAAATCATTACAATTTCGATAGCACAATTGCTTCCGCACCCTGGTATGCGCGAAAACAATACCAATATCAAAATTGAAAAGTTTTAGAGTTTTAATAGTGGTATGTATGAGTGTTGGTGCATAAAAATACCTTGTCCTCTTTATAACGAAAATTACGCATTTATACGGAGCTCCCAAAAGGGCGGGGCGAAGGGGCCAGAAATCCCTTCCTCTGTAATACCCTTCCTTATGGACGGCAAGACGAACGCGAGGAGGAGAGGCTCACGCCTCTCCAAACCCTATTGCTAGGGTAGCTAAATGTGCGTGGTTGTTGTACAAATGAAGTACAGAGGAAAGAGACTGGCGAGAAGTTTGTGAGGAGGAAGTTTGGTGTGTTGGCGCTGAGAGAGACGAGGTTGAAAGGTAAGGTCAAATGTGAGCTTGGTGTGGCATGTGGAAGAAAGTCGGGTGTAATTTATTTCGTAATGATTTTTTTTGCGTATATAGCTGTCCGCAGATTAGCTGCTACCGTTTAGCCTTATTTAACCACGGCACTTATGGGCCGCTCTTTGATCATTTAACAGACCGACCAGAATGTCTCACTCGGGATCAGGTAGGCCGAAACTACAACCTCCAACTCCCAATGAAAGTCTCTTGTGAGAAGAGCCCGGCACGCTACTAAATCGGCCATCGAGCTGGTGGAGGAAGGTTGGGCACGAGAAGGTGTGGTGTTGATATTGAGTGATCGGTTGACTAGGAGCGTTACCGAGTGGGAGGAGGTATCCTTAAGATTGATGTGGGTGAAAGTCAAGTTTGGCGTATAAAGATGGGTATTTGTGAGTGTGTACGAACCTGGTAGCGAGAAGAGTGAAGAGGAGGGGGAGTAATTTTGAAATGACCCGAGTGAGTGTATTGAGAGTTTTGGATGTCCATTCAACGTGGTTGTACTGGGTAACCTAAATGCGTGAGTTGAGGATGTAGTGGTGGAAAATATGATAAGAAGGTTTGGCGTTCCCGGTAAAAATTATAGTAGAGAAAACCTAATAGGTCTGTGCATGGAGCAGGAATTGGTGGTCGGAAACAGCTTCAAGAAGCAAGATAACCACAAGTTTAGATAGGTAAGGATGGTCAATGGTGCAGTGATGGAGAGAGCGCTAATGAAATTTGTGCTGATTGCGAGGTGAATGGTGAGAAGGCTGTTGGATGTTTGGGTCTTAAGAGGGGAGGGTGGAGTAGTGTCTGACCATCTGCTGGTGGAAGGTAGATAAAAGTGGAGCAGAGGTGAAATGGGAACAAAAGAGTAGGAGGAGAAAGAGAGGTAGTGAAAATGAGTGAACTGAACGCGGGAAGCAGAGATGAGGGGTTCCAGCAGGCGTTGTGGGAGGAATATGACAGAGTGAGAGATCAGGCCCTGAAAGATGTGGAGGAAGAATGGTAGATGTTAAGAGATGCGCTTTTAAGATGTGCGAAAAATGTGTGTGCTGCGCGTCGACTGGGCGGGTGCAGAAAGAAGCGCTGCGAGTGGTGAGACGAGGAGGTCAAACTGGCGGTGGCACAGAAAAGAAAAGCCTTTGAGGAGTGGTTGCAGGCTAGGTCGGTGGTGGCCTATGACAACTGTAAAGGGAAGAAAAGAGAGGGGAAGCGGGTGGTGAGGAGAGTCAAAAGCGACGCTTATGCCAGGTGGGGCAGACAGTTGTGCCAAAGTTTTGAGGGGAACAAAAAGATGTTCTGTAGTAAAGAGATAATGAGAGTGAGAAAGGGGGAGACCGGAAAGGAGGGGAGATGAAAACGGTCAGCTGCTGTTGGAAAGTGGTGATGTACGTACAAGGTGGGCCGAGTATTTGATGAGTTGTTGAATGTCGAGGACGACAGAGGGGCTGACATTGCTGTTGCAGGTGGTGGTGATCGGATGCCGGTTTTGGGAGAGACTTGTGGTGGAAATTACTAGGGAGCCGTGGCCAGCAGGGAAAGCCCCTGGTTTGGATAGCGTTGCGATTGAGTGCCCGAAAAGGTGGAGTAACTATTGTCAAATGACTGATGAGGCTATTGAATCTGTGCTTTATAGCAGGCGTGGGGCCGATTGAGTAGCGCAGTCATCGTTCCGTTGTAAAAGGGCAAATGAATTCAATATGAATGCTGCAATTCAATAGGGATCAGTTTGTTGTGTGTGGTCGGTAAGTTCTACGGGAGAGTGCTGACCAAAAAGAATATAGACTGTACGGATTGCGCAATTGGAGAGGAACACTGTGGTGTTAGGAATGGTAGAGGGTGTGACAATCAGGTTATTTCAGTGAGACAAGTCTGTAAGAAGTACCTTGCGAGGAGAAAGGATGCTTTCAGGGCCTTCATGGATTGGAAGAGGCATACGACAGGGTTGACAGGGAAAAAACGTGGAGGGTGTTGCATTTGTATGAAGTGGGCGGAAATCTGTTGAAAGCGGTTCAGTGTTTCTATGTTGGCATCCGAGCATGTGTCAGAGCGGGTAGCAAGGTGAGTGATTGGTTCACAATGAAAGTGGGTCTAAGACAAGGCTGTGGGATGTCTCCCTAGGTGAACGCGAGTGTAATGGGGCGTGGCTTGGAGCCGCTGAAAGCGAAGAGGCAAAGTTGGCAGTTGAGCCAGTTGCTGTTTGCAGGTGATACGGCGCTTGTGTCACATTTAGAGTAGAAGCTGTGTAGGCTAGTGTCAGAGTTTGGTTGAGTGAGTGAGAGGAGGAAGCTTCAAATGAAAGTGGGTAAAAGTAAAATGATGAGATGCTCGAGAACTGTCAATGCGAGCAGAATTAGTGTCCTCCTAAATAGCGAGTTGATGGAAGTTCAGTGCTTCAAGTATCCGGGCTTCCATGTTGAAGAAGACTGAACAAGTGGAAACTGGGGTGAAGTCGCGTGTGAACAAGAGGTGCAAAAGTGTTGGGTGCACTAAACAATGTAACGAGCTGTAGGACATTGGGGAAGGAAGCAAAGAGAGGGTTGTATGAGAGGGTAGTTCTCCCAACTGTGCTCTACGGAACTAAGACTTGGGGGTGAAAGCAGAGGAAAGAAGAACATTAAATGTTTTCGAGATGAAATGTTTTGAGACGCATGGCTGGAGTGACTCTGAGAGACACGATCAATAACGGCATGGTCCAAATTAGAATGAGGATCGTGAAGAAGTTGAAGGACAGAGTAAAATAGCCTGTTCTGAGATGGTTCATGTACATGGTGATGATGGATGAACGGAGATTGGTGAAAAGGGTGATGAAGGCGGAGGCGAGTGGTCGTAGACTTAGAGGTTGACGAAAGTTAGGGTGGATAGGAAGAAGAGATTTAAATGCGGAGGTAGTGTAGTTTTTCCTGTAAATAGGGTCAGTGAGTAGGATTAGTCGAGTGAAAAGAGATTTAAGAAAACTCGTCGAGCGGCCGCGAATGCATTACCCTCAATCCACAAGTGCGTCATGCGATTGCCGGTTGGTGTCACAAAGCACATGATGGCGCGGACGGTCCCATATCTGATTCTATTAGATGCTGCGAGTTATCCATGTGCATCCTCTTCACATGCGGTTGATGAATATTTAGTCTCTCCTGTTGGAATACTGGTTTCCCCTTCTCCAACGAAGGGCTTGACATCCTTCCATTTTTGTCCGCATTGTTGCCACGCATCGCTCCAATGGAATGCTATACGGGAGTTGAAGAAGGGGAACCAGTCATGGTTGCAAACGTTGATAAATTGTTCTTGGTAGGTAAAAACAAGTATAGCGAGAGAATCTGCAAGCCCATTTAACCTTGTTTGCGCATGATCGGGGATCCAGCAGAATTCAACCGCTTCTCCTGCATCACGTAGAGCGTAGAGCGAACCCTGTAAAATGCCAAGTTTTAGGCCGCGTGAGGGACTTTGAGTAACGGAGAAAATTACGTGTTCAAGGAGAACAATTATTTTGGTAACCAAGATGGCTAATTCAAGTGCGTGTAAGTCTGCAGTGAGCGTGAGGTTACCGAACACTATGTGTAGCACCCACTTCGCGACCGTTTTAGAGCAGTCAATGTATTATTCATGGTGGAAATCTGAATATTGTTTCTCGAGCAGCCTCAAAAACTCTAGCGAATACAAATTAGGTGAAGTAGTTGCTTTATCTAGGTTGACTGGCGGTAGGTTGATTAGCCGAGTAGGTGTGCTAATTAGAAGAATTCGGTGAAAAAATGAAGGCTTGGTAGCCTTACCCAAGCTGAGTTGGGTTTTCGTTTTGCCAGATTTGAACGGGTTAATTCAGTGTTACTTGGCGGTCAATTTGCACTGCAGGCATTTCTTTTTGATAAATATGTTTTGTGCAGTCGCGTTTAAAATTTATAGACAAGATTCTGGTCTCAAAACTCTTGGTTGTTTTTGGCTGTCTCGTGGAGGCACGAACACAGATAGCCTTGATTGGATTGGATTCGGGGCTTATCTCCACCGGAGCCTCAACGAAAGTCGTTGCGAGCTCACTCGTAGGGCACGAAGATCATCGATTCCGGTAGGTTCGCACTCCTACGAATGGTGCAATTAGCGAGAAGCCGTGGCAGAGAGTATGTTCGACCTATGGATCTGGAAAGGCCGCAGATGTGGTCGACAGGGAGGCGTTGTGACGAGTGTTGCACTGGTAGGGAGTGAGCGCTGATTCAAGTCAAAAACCGTGACTTTATCAGCGGTAAATTTCCTCTGTGGCACATACGCAGGCTGGTGCGTACAGAGACGAAACAAATTTAATCGCAGCTACAGAAACAGATTATCGTCTCAGTGCATTTTGGGGTCTAGGGACCACCCCATTTGCACCCGTGTTTGGTTTAGACACAGTTCCGTATAGTCCGGTATGTTTTCCGAAAGCGATTAGCTTTTTCCGGTAGGTTAGGTCAATGAATGAGCTTTGTAGGTGACATGGGGGGGATTTTAGAAGGCTCGTTGGGCCGTTGCGAGTGCGTTGCAATCCATCGTAAGTGTTTCACGCTGATTTCCACCCGGCGGCAACATAGGCATGATGACACGTCCGGTTCCATGTCTACGTCCATTAGGATGTTGCGGGTCATCCACGTGTGTCCCGTGAACACGGTTTCTTCTGTTGGAAAACTTGGTTTCACACTCTCCAACCCTCTGATTGGAAGGCTTCGCATTCCTCTTTATCGTGGTCGCCAGTACATCTTCTAAAGTGTTGAGGAGAATCTGGCTTGCATAGTTTGATGCAGTGGTCATACTAGAGGCATTTATTTCACATGACAGGTTGTATTGTAACAAAAGCGCGTAACATTCAGTCAGCCCCGCAGCTAACAGCCTGTGCGGTTGTGGTAAACATATTAAACTGAGAATGTTCCTTTCATTCTAATGCACACATCGCGTACGACGACGTTTTGATTTGATTTGGGCTGATTTCTTCCAGAGCCTCAACGCGAGTCATCGCAAGCTCCCGCGGAGGTCACGAAGGTTGTCGATTCTGGGGGGTTTGCTCACCTTTGTGTGCGAGAACAGTGACTTTAACAGAGTTAAATCAAGCACATTAAGTTGTGGTGCATACGCAAGTTTGTGCGTTAAGGAAGGGTAAGGGTTGTAACGCGGCTACATGAATAGATTATCGTCTCTGTAAGACGGCATTCCACACTGCTTTCTTTAGCGCGTCAGTTCCGTTAGAAAAAAAAAAAAAAAAATTAAATCGTTACTACAATGTGGGTAGAAACAAAAAATGCACATTTAACGTAAATATATTGTGACAAAGTAATCTTGTTTGAGAAATGGACGTAGCAATAAGGCTTCTATGACGATTACACAATGTGTGGGGAATGTATTCCAACCTTCGTCAAGATGCGATATATTGTTTGAATTAAACTTTTATTCAGATTACAGTATTTCATTTCTGCAACAGGTATGCTTTTAATCGGAACAGATAAATGAAATAAAGAAGATTAGAACGCTGAACCGCTGCCTTTTGTATGAGCCAACCAACGAGAAGCCAGCGCGAGGACGTGGCTGGGACACTCGCGATGACTTCGATCACCGTTTCATGCAGCCCGTGGCTCGTCTGTTGGGCACGGCGGAAGACCTCGGTGAAGTGCGCGTCTGAATGTTACAGGTCATGTTGTGCGCCTCTAAGTAAATTTTATTTCTGCTTTGCTCACCGGGAATTACAAAGAGTTCTGGTGCATCAGTTCTTGGGAAGGTAAGTGTGCGGTTTGGCACGAATGTTTCTTGATTTGATCCTGTGGGCTCAATAAATTCAAGTAGCTCTGTAACCCTTTGCCAATCCTGCTGCAAACACGTTAAAAACTGTCGTTGAGGGGTAACGTGAAGTGAACAAAATTTGAGTGGTGGAATTGAAGGACGAAGGTATATCAAGGATTACTGTGTCTGTCAAAATTGTGATTGTTTTGGTTGCAGCTATTTGCTTAGAAGTTACGACGTGGGTTAGAAATTTAAATCATAATTTGTTGACGCGATCATCTTCACCTCCTTCACCTCCAGCATTGGGAAGAGTTTGATGGAGGGAGCATATATGCTTGTAACTTTTTCCTTGCTTTCCGTAAGGAAACGAGCAGGGAATACTGATGGTTTTCTTAATGAAAAGATCAACTAAATAGGAAAATGGGATGACCGCTTTCTTTGCAGAAGCAACGAGGATCTTTGGACGGGCCGGATAGATTAGATTAAGATTTTGATTTGGTTTGACCAGCAATTAGGAAAACGCATAGATAGTTTGATGACGGAAATGGGTAATTTTGGTTTTAGAGTCAAAGAGAAGCATTGGTGTGATCTTGTTTGGATAATAAAGATTTCTTCAGCTTGAAGAATAAGAAACACACCAAGACCCTTCATTCTGCCAGGTGCAATCATGACTACGCAATTTGTTGGATACGATTTTTCAAAATATTTTCAGACAAAACGATCATTACAAAAATTCCGACGTATTTTGGGAGGTAGGGCAGTTGCTTGTAAGAAGAAAGGAAATAGTGGTGCTTTTTCTTGGATTTGTGAGGTATGCAAATTATGCTACGCCCAAACAGTCCTCGTACAGAGCAAGTCCGGTGATATACTCATCAGCTTGCTACTTGCAAGATTTTCAATGTAAATCCAGCCCGAACTCTTGGAATAGGTTTGTCACGATGAAACTGTATGTAGGAGCACTTTCTTGTCCTAGAGAGTAAAACGTCGTTGAGATGTTTTGTGTTTTTTGTTGCCATTTTCCTTGCTGGTGGTGATGATTATGACTGGTCGACCAGTAATGAGCAGTTTTTCTCGAAATGTGTGGGCTGATGTCCCGTCTGTCCTTGGTAACTACTGAATGCCAGGACAGGTATTAAACAGGCTGTTCTGGTCAAATCGAATAACTAGATATCACGCGAATAATTCCACAATACCAGCCGGTGGGCATTGTGATATAATCGCTTTCAGCCGGAGGGCATGGTGGTATAATCGCTTTCACAGAAGCATAAGGTGGCCCTGATGTCCGTCAGCAAGGTGTGAAGTGCGGAGACATTGCGGTCAGTGGCACAAGGCTGGGGGGGCCTGAGCCCTGCGGTTCTTAAATGGACTGCATCAATGAGGTTGTCGCCTGTCCATGTTTCTCACTTATTTGTGTACCAGTCATCGTTGACGCCCGTCCATGCTCCTCACTTATGGGGTGAACCAGTCAGCGTTGGCGCCCGTCCATGCTCCTCACTTATGGGGTGGACCAGTCAGCGTTGGCGCCCGTCCATGCTCCTCACTTATGGGGTGGACCAGTCAGCGTTGACGCCCGTCCATGCTCCTCACTTATGTGAAAAGGGTGGACCAGTCATCGTTGACGCCCGTCCAACCTCCTCACTTAGGGGGTGGACCAGTCAGCGTTGACGCCCGTCCATGCTCCTCACTTAGGGGGTGGACCAGTCAGCGTTGGCGCCCGTCCATGCTCCTCACTCATGGGGTGGACGAGTCAGCGTTGGCGCCCGTCTATGCTCCTCACTTATTGGGTGGACCAGTCAGCGTTGGCGCCCGTCCATGCTCCTCACTTAGGGGGTGGACCAGTCAGCATGGGCGCCCGTCCATGCTTATCCCATTATGGGGGGGACCAGATGATATTTAAGAAGGTTCAGATTGAAAAAACTTATAAAAAAAGTCCTAAAATACAATTTGAATTGCTCTTGTGACGTGAGCTTTCAAATGATGCAATGCAGCCACTTTAATTTGATGTGAGCCTCATTTCCGCCGGAGCCTCAACGCAGTCACTTCAACTTGAAAACTCCAGATGATTATTAAATAATATTTGTGAGTTATTTAAAAAATAATTTATAAATACTTTCCAAATTCGATTCTCGAAACACGTATTGATTGCAGCACTCCACACGAGCTTCCAAATGAAGTATTGCTTATCACAGTTACTTCATAATTTTTTTTTTTAATTGCCAGTAACTTCGCAATAACGAATTTGAATACAACATTGCTATTATTGTAGTACTTCCGAGCTCTTTCAAATGAAGTGTTTAGTCATGATTAATTCATAACTTTGAAAACCTTAAAAAAAATTGAGTGCATTACAACGGAGACAGCTGACATACAGTTTTTCGGTAACAGGGTTCGAAACCATGACTCATCATTCCGAAGACAAAACATCACAGTGTGAACTAAATCTCCCCGATAGGGTTGAGAAACAATTAACCTAAGCGATGAATATGAGATTTTGGATTTGATTTGGGCCTTATTCATCCGGAGCCTCGACGAGTCATCGCAGCCTCGACGAGTCATCTTTGATTCGGATTGGTTCGCCCACCTTCGTGTGCTGAAACATTGACATTGCTAGGGCGAAAGTAAATTGATGATTTGACTGTGGTATTTACTCATACTGGTGCGTACAGGAACGGAAAGTGTTAAGCGTAACTAAGTGAACATATTATCGCCCCTTTGCATTGTGGGGAGGAGAGGCCACCCCGCTTGCACAGATATTCGGGGTTAAGACTGCTTCGTTTAGTCCGGTATGTTTTCCGTAAGTGATAAACTTTTTCCGGTTGGGTAAGTTAATGAGTAAGCTTTGTAGGTTGCACATTGGATTAAAGAAGGCTCGTCGGGCTGCTGCGAGTGCATTACAATCCATCAGTAAGTGTTTCACGCTGACTGTCACCTAGTGGCAACAGTGGCATGGTGGCGTGTCCGTCCCCATGTCTACATAGATTAGGCGATTGTGAGTTATCAACGTTTCTTGTGCACAAGCGGTTGATGAACACTTGGTCTCTTCTGATAGAAAGTTAAGTTTCCCTTTCTCCAACCGAGAATTTTACTGAAAGCATTTTTTTGTACACTCTGTAGCGACATGTCATTCCATCGGGAGGTTATATGGGAGTTGATGATAGGGAACCAGTCTTGGTAATGTATGGTGTTAAATCGTTCTTCACGCGTTGAAACGAGTTTTGCAAGTGAATCTGGAAGCTCATTTCCTCTTTATCCCACGTGTCCATGCACACATACAGCTGAGTTCGCCCGCTTGACCCGTCTCTAACATCATAAGGAGATCGTGCTGCATTTTACGAAGAGCAACCGGGTGTTCAAGTGCAAAGTTTTGTGCCGAGTGAGGGCCCTCAGACTGTCTGAGAATACGACGTATTTGGGGACACGATCTGTTTTGCAATAGAAATGGCTAATTCGAGCGCGTACAGTCCAGCAGAAAGCACAGAGGCTTCTAGCCTCTGTGCACAGGGTAGCCGAGCGTGAGGTTTCCCCACACACAGCTACAGCGCCCACTCCGTCATTGGTTTTGGAGCAGTCAGTGTAATTATGGCGACACCCTGGGTATTGTTCCTCGAGTAACGATGATGACGTCGCTAGCTCGACAGGCTCAGACGGGAAACTTGGTCACCAGCAGCAAGCTAAACTGTCTAGATCAACAAGTCGCTTGCCCCCGCATGCTGTAGTGAACGCATGACTCCATTTCTTGTTATTGTTATTCGAGTTTCTCTACGAAAACAAGAATATTGAGAATGTTTTCATATACTTGAACAAAATATTAGTTCATGCCGTTAAGTCAATATTTTCTGGGACGGAAGACCCTGCACTTGCGTTCAAAATACTCCGAACTCATCAACACAGATGATAGTTTGAGCCTGCGATGGCAACGTTTCGCCACGAAGCTGCTCTAGATTGAATGTGCGTTTAGATCGTTGTCCCCACAGGCACCAACCGTGACGTCAAAATTAACCCGGTGTGAATGAGCCTATCAAGATGAACATCGATTGCATTCAAGCAATATTAATCTAATCGCTACGTCATTGAAACAAATTATGAAGAAATGACACAATATTTATTTGACATACATTAAAACATAAGGCTCATGTGCCGACATGTACTCTTTCAAGGCGTATTTGATGTGACTCATTCTCTGATCGACTGGATTCTATTCAATTGAAACTCGACGAAACGCCTTCGTTTTAACATATATCCCATCGGATTGCGATCAACAACTCAAACGTTTACCGATAATAAAAATTCTCAATTTTGCTACGCAGGTTGATCGTGATTTGATGATATCAGAATAACGCTGAGTTTATTTCGTAACTGTTCTGGTTATATTCCGATAATATGCGATTAAATTACTTGGCGCACGTTGAAGCAATTCCTAAATGTAGCATTGATAGACATGGTCATGGGACATTGAAAGTGATTTCAGAAGTGAGAGAGGAACGTCGACCCAACTACTAGAGCACTATGACGAATTAATAAATGCATTGCGTGATGAATCAAATGTGGATGTGATTAATCTTGATTTTGCCAAGGCCTTTGATAAAGTAGATCATAGTATTTTCTCATGAAAACTTTTAAGCATCGGTATTCAAGGAAATGATTAAAATAGATCGAAATTTTCCAAAGGCAGAACACAAAGTGTGGAAGTAAATATAGAAACATCTCCACAAGTGGAAATCTTTAGTGGGGTCCCAAAGGCACTGTTCTTGGCCCTCTGCTTTTCATAGTAATGGTTAATGATCTGAGCAAAAACTGTCCTCATACATCAGTCTCTGTCTCTTGCTTTGCAACTGATACTGGAGTACTTGACAATATCAAGGATTTGAGAGATGAAGAAATGTTCGAAATTATCTAAAAGCAATCTTCTAGTAGGCTGGCGGGATCAATAAGCGATTCAATTAATCTGAGTTTGAATCACTGAGATGAGGGGAAGAAATCTGACCTAAAACCAAGGCTTCATATAATTGTAGCAATAACGAAGCCATTGAAGAAAAAGAAAGCCGGCGTGATATAGGCATACTAATGTAAAACAATGCTTTATTTCACAAACAGATTGCAAAGGTTGAGGCCAGTGGCAGAAGACCGTTCCTGGGCGATGAGAACCTTTCCGGCTAAAGATAAAGAAACAACGTTGACTCTTTAGAAACAACTAATCCAACCAGTTATTGCCTACTGCTCTCAACACTGGATCCCAGAGAAACGGAAAGACCTGGACAGACTTGAAGCCGTTAAATGAAGCTTCACCTCCAATATTACGGAGGGAAAGGAATTGGACTAATATGACAGATTAAACACACCCTGCAACTGTACTCAATACAAAGACGCTTTCAATGATTCATGGTCATAAATAATTGAAAAATTCTGGAAGGCTACGCAGTCAATGTTAACAAAAATTAACATGAAAACCATGCAAGGATTGGCAGAATGTGTTGCTTCAAAGGGCCAAAACAGACGCGCGGAAAAGGGGTACAAACAGACGCATTAAACAACTTCACGTGTCGGGCACCTCTGTTATTCAATATGATACCACTAGAGATACGTGAGATCAAACGTGTGCTGCAACTGCCAGCCACTGCAAACATTTTGAGGTTCAAGAGCTGATTGGACAAGGACCTCGGCTGTGTTCCGGATCTTCTCGTAATTAATGGAAACCCTCACTCCGGTGAGGACTCCCAGCTCAACCGCGACGCCAAGCCGGGAGCCGACTGCGAATGTGGCCGCGACGTGTAAATGCCGATGCCGCAGGCGCTGCGACCTGCTGTAACTGCGAGGCAACTCCAAGTAACCAGTAACAAGTAACTCGATTAGGGTATAATAAGAGTTTACCAGAAAAGATAGCGAATAAAGTTTTGTATATTCTTGTAAAAAAGGAGTGCATTATAATCAATACGGACCATTTGGGCGCACGATATGATGGAAATGTGCGACTCTTGGTGTTGGCAGTAAATGGTAATATAAGAAACAGGTTTTCAATCGGATTCCGTTAACAGCTTTACATGTGGACATGATTGAGTTGGCAATGTCGATCAGCTCTAATCGAGATGTTCCATCAGAGTTTGGTATGGATCAACTAAGGAAGTCCATCTCCTCCGGAGCTCTGAGTGTCAAATCGTAGACGCCTTTAGCGACATGATAATGTGCGGGTTGTACCGCAATCATGTTGGGCCTAGTATTGACCAATGTTTCAGCGGTGATGTACAAGCCTATCCACACAGGAGGCTTTTGGTTCTCGGAGGTGAGACAGAATGTCGTCTATTAACTATGCACTTCGAACAGCAAAGCGGGAGCTTTCAAGTATTTTGTTTCGGCTCCGAGCACCGACTGACTCCCGTGTGACTGGGCTCTGGAGACAAAATAAAATTGACTCTTGTACTCGAAGCATGAGTCTGTACACGCAAGAAACTATTTCCTCGCGCTAAATACTACATTATTTCTTAAATACATTCAAATGTTCTCATCAACAAATGTAACGTGCAGGATCTTGTGTTTGGTACGTAGCTACCGTGTGAAGCCGAACGTTTCTTCAGACGAGGCGGTTCCCGTGCTGCTTGAGAGGGCAGTCGTCCCTCTGCAGCTCGCCTCGCTCAGCTATGCATATAAAGTGACGAGTTTTATTCCTCAAGAGCTCAGAGACCGATGACATCAGAGGCAATAAAATTACACTTCACCTCGCGCAAGTAAAGTGTCTGGGTTGAAGAAATTCAAGGCGTCTTCTGGATGATGGATATCAGATTAGAGTAGATAAAGAGGTATATCTACTCTGGATTTCCATGAGCTGCGAGCGATGCCTCTATCGCACCTGAGTGAACCGCAGTAGCAACATAGCTACATAAATCTAGATTTCATTGAAGTGTTCGTCTCGCGTGATATTTCTCATTGCTGCACTAAATTCATCGGTAACAAGTGAACCTTTGAGCCGTCCCCCAGATAGGTGCAGCTTACGTGGGGAACTCAATACCTGGCCTGACAAGTTTCCCGACCCTGACGGTTAGAAAGCGGGTGCTCCGGCAACAGCGCTTTCAACTCAAGGCACACACTCCACAAAACTGACATTGGCGTGAATGAACGAGAACAAGTCTTTGTAGTAGACGGATATAAGTTATTCACATCGCGTTGAAGAGTTAGCGAGGGCGGCTGCGTGCCTACGCCCACGTGGCCAGGTCTGCAACAAAGCGCAACCCGAAGTGCGAAGAGCGTGTTAGGGTTGATGGAACACAGAGAAACAGAATAGAGCTTGGAAAAGCGCGATTTGATTCGATTTGAGCTTCATTTACACCAGAGCCTCAACGTGAGTCATAATAGGCTCCCCCGTCGGATTCGATGATCATTGATTCCAATAGGCTCGCACGCCTAAATGTGCGAGGAAAAAACAAAACAACGCTGTTAACGTTACAAAAAAGTGAAAATTCTAGCAATGTCAGACGCACGCTGGTGAGCAAAAGAAAAAACGCTTACTCGAAACGGATCTCCGCTTCCAATCCTTTAGAACTTAGAGAGTGATAAGTACGCACCCTAGTGCGTACAGGTAGCATCGTCGAGATTAGTACAAGGTCAGTGGCTGCACGGGCAAACTCAGCTCCGACAGCAACGCAACACAATATTTACAGCTACGCGATCCAGTTGTATTGGTACAATATATTTACTCAGGTCAGATAAACCCCTCAGATGAAACGAAACGAACCCTTGCCTCAAATTCCTCAGAACCTCATGATTAATATGTCCACACGCCAGAGCGCACAGACAGTATTGTCGAAATTGGTACAAGGTTCACGGCTACACGGACAAAATAAGCTCCGCCAGCAACGCAACACAATGTTTACAGCTACACAGTCTAGTTTATTTTCAGTATTTATTCAGCTGCGCAGTCCATGTCAACCCCGGAAACTGCATATGGTCCGTGCACGCGCGAACGAGCACAGTCTGAAGAAAAAATACCCATTCACAAAATCACAAACACGAACTTCCGCACAAATACTCCAGCGTTTTAATATTGTGGATCGTGAAAAAGAAAGTAAGAGCAGGTTTGTCATGGGCAGAAAACCTGCTCAGATTATTGATTTAGCACTGATTGTTGAAGGGGATAAGGCGGGGAGGGGCATTGGTCCCTTGGGTTGCAAAAGAGCCCAATGAATCCCGGAGGGTGACCTATGTCCCCCGGGTCTCCCCGAGTCCCCTCGCCTCAGCTCATCTCGGCTTGTCTCGAATCATTTCGGTCAGTTTCAGCTCGTCGCGACCAACGCGACTCGCCTCAACATGTTTCGACTGACCTCGATACACCTCGACCAGCCTCGACGCGACCCTCGCCCTCTGCGCCAGCAATCCGCGGACTGTAATGGTTAATTGTTCTACTCAAGCATCTCACATGAACATTTTTCTGTGTAAGGGTTTTTACAGCGCTGGGAGGGGGGAGCAGAGGTTCCAGGATTCAGAGGGGCCTCTAAAGGGTCCCACAGTTTCTCAAAAGGGTCCTAAAAGGTCTCAAGGGTGTCCCAAAGGACCCCAGAAAGGTCCAAGTGGATCACCCCAAATCCACCTGGTCCGCTAAATCCCCCGGGTTCTCGAAACCCCGGGTCCCCGAGTCCCGCGGGTCCCACGAATATCTCCCCTCCCTGGGTCACCTTGTCTCAACCAACCTCGATACATAAAATAACAATAACCAATTCAAAATTTATCATCATGAAAAAAGGGCAAAGAAAAATAATAGAGCCCAAGCAAGAAAAAGTAATAAAATATAGTGTTAATGATCTATAAAATGTATACTCATCCATCCACCCCAAGCGGAAAAGCGCGAGTGACTGAACAAATTGATCCGTAAAATAGTTGAGACGCTCGAGTGTAACGTCAAAAAGAAGAGACGCGTGAGTGTAACGTTAAATAGGGGAGACGCGTGAGTGGAACGTTAAACAGGAGAGACGGGCGAGTGTAACATTCAACAGGAGAGACGAGAGAGTGTAACGTTAAACAAGAGAGACGCGAGAGTGTAACGTTAAACAAAAGAGACGTGAGAGTGTAACGTTAAGCAGGAGAGTTTTGATTCGGGCCTCATTTCCACCAGAACCTCAACGTGTCATAATAGGCTCCCCCGTGTGAGGCGACCGTCGTTGATTCAGGTAAGTTCGCACGGCCTCGCGTGCGAAAATATTAGTCATGTCAAGATGAAGTCAGTACACATTTCAACAGTGGCATATTCGCGTATTAGCGCATATGAGAGAGTAATGAGTTAATGCGTATCTTCGTAAAATGTGATGTTATTTCTGTGCGTAATTGGGTAGAGAGACCACCTCATTTGCACAGGTGTTTGAAGTTTAGACAGCTTCGTATAGTCCGGTGTGTTTTCCGAAAGCTATAAGCTTTTTACGGTAGGCTGGGTCCGTGAGTAGGCTTTGTAGGTTGCACGGGGGATCTAGGAACGCTCGTTGGGCTGCCGCGAGTGCGTTGCAATCCATCAGTAAATAATTCACGCTGATAGTCACTTGGTGGCAACAGGGGCAAGGTGGCGCGTTTGGTCCTGTGTCGACGTCCATCAGATGGTTGTGAGTTATCCACTTGTGTCCCGTGCACAAGCGGTTGATGAACACTTGGTCTTTTCTGTTGGTGAACTTTGTTTCCCATTCTCCGACTGAGGGTTTGACTGAAAGCATTTTTTGTCCACTCTGTTGCCACATTTCATAAAATCGGGATGTTATATGGGAGTTTATGATAGGAAACCAGTCCCGGTAATGTACTGCAAAAAATTGTTTTTGGTGAGTAGATGCCAGTTTAGCAAGCGAGTCCGCAAGTTCGTTTCCTCTTATTCCCGCGTGCCCGGGGATCCAGCAAAATTCCACTGCCTGATCTGTCTCGGTCATCACAAAGAGATCGTGCTGCATTTTACGTAGAGCTGGATGTTCATAGTGCAGTGTTTTAAGCTGGGTGAGGACACTCAGACTGTCTGAGAATACGACGTATTTGGGGAAGCGATATGTTTTTGCCAAAGAAACGGCTAGTTCGAGTGCACGAATCTCCGCAGAGAACACGGAGGCCCCTTGTGGGAGGGTGGCCGAGAGTGGGGTGTCTCCGCACACAGCAGCGGCTCCCACTCCATCCGCGGTTTTGGAGCCGTCAGTGTATATGTGGCGGTGCTCTAAATATTCTTCCTCGAGTAGTCATAGGAATTTCTGCCGGTAGGCGTTGGGTGGAGTAGTTGCTTCAGGGTACATTTGCAGGTATAGGTTGACCGGTGGTGGGTTGATCATCCATGCTGGTGTGTTAATTCGAAGTATTCGGTAGGAAAATTAAGGCTAAATAGATTTACGGTTGATGTTAAGCGAGGTCAGCAGGTTGTCCCCACGTAGGGAAAGCGGTGGGCATACATTCTTTTTAACCGCAAAGAGGCGCTTATCGGATACGTTGGTGATGTGGCTGATTGCTGGGTTGTTGATTAGAATCCTAGTCCTAAAATAGTATTGTAGGGAAAGTTTGTCTCGCCGGAGCGGAAGTGGAAGTTCGTTAGCAAACACCTTATGTGTTTCGATTGGAGTGGAGCGGAACGCGCCGGTTGTGATACGCAAAGCATTGTTTGCGATGGTCGAGAGAGGGTCGAGAGTAGTTTTGGCTGCAGATCCGTAGACAACGGCTCCGTAGTCCATGCGCAATCGTATTATTGCTCTGATCAGCGTTATTCCGGTGTCCATGTCGGCACCAAACTTTACGGACGTTGTCGACCTTTTGCAGCGAGTCGCCAGGGCTGCAATGTGGGGTCGCCACGTGAGTTTAGGGTCCCACATTAGACCAAGGAATTTGATCGTTTCTTTGTATGCTAAAGGTATGTTGTGCAGCGTTAGAGCTGGTTTCAGGTGTAAGCCGGGCACAAGGGTAAAGTGCATGCTTTTAGTTTTAGAGGGCGAGAATCGGAATCCGTTTAGGGAAGCCCAGTTCCCGACTATGTTTAGGCACTTCTGGAGATCATGTTGAATTGTTATGTGGCTGGGGTGTCTGTAGCTTATTAGTACGTCGTCCACGTATACTGATGAGAGCAGTCTTCCGTCTCTGGGAAGAATGTCGGCTAACTGATCGATTTCGAGGATAAAAAGAGTGACACTGAGAACGCTTCCCTGGTGGACGCCCATTTCTTGCGGATATGACGAAGACTGAGTGTCGCCAACCTTGACCCTGATGTTGCGATTTTGTAGAAATTGGTGGATGAAAAGTGGTAGCCGACCTCTCAAACCTTTACGGTGGAGATCCTTCATGATCTTGTATTTCCACGTTGTGTCGTATGCTTTTTCAACGTCGAAAAATATGGAAACCACATGTTCTCTTCCGACGAAGGCCTGTCTAATATCTGATTTTATCGTACGAGGTGGTCCGTTGTGGAGTGGCGCCTACGGCCACCGCACTGGATGTTGTTAAGGCCTGCATGCATTTCAAAGTAGTCGACTAGGCGTGAGTTTATCATTCTTTCCATAGTCCCACGTAGGACGCTAGTTAGGGCAATGGGACGATAGTTATGTGGGTCGCTGTGACATTTTCCGGGTTTGGGTATCGGGATAATTACGGATTCCCGCCCTTGGTTGGGAAAGAATGAATTTGAATGCATCGTATTGGACACATTTAGTAGGTGCTGGAGAGCGTTGTCAGGAAGGTGCACTCGGTCCGACCCGGGTGAGGTTTTACGAGTGTGGTCAATTGCATTTGTTATTGTAGTTCATGGATAGAGAAAGGTTTGTTGTAGAATTCTTCATTAGTGGAAGTGAAGTCGATATGCTCTCTCTCTCTTAGGATCTTTTCCTGTTGGAAAGAAGCCGTATAGTTTGTTGATTGTGATATTTGGCTGAAAGTCTGAGCTAGTTTGTCCGCGATGTCCGCGCATGAAAAATAGACAGGGTCTCCGTCCGACAGTATGTGGATAGGTCGCTCGGGGCGACCTTGGATACGTCTGATTTTTCCCCACACTTGGAAAAGAGGGGGGTTTCGATTGATTGCATTAACTAGTTGGGTCCAGCTTTCTCGCTTCTTCTCCACGCTAAGTTTGCGGAACACGGCAGTTTCCCTTTTCCAAGCTACTCGGTTCCTGAGGGAACGTGCGCGGCGGAAGGCCTCGCACATCCTGTCACGCCGATCCCTTGCTTCTTGTACCTCCGGGCACCACCAAGGTTTTGGGAAAAAGGTTGAGGGTACATATTGGACAATGCATGCATTAGCTGCACTTTGGAATTTTTCGTATAGATGTATGATAAGGTTGTGCTCTGAAATGTCTTCGGGAAGGCCCTCCACATCGTCCCATGCGACATGTGTCGAGTATTCCTCCCAGCTGGCTTTCCGGTAGTTGAATCGAAGTTCTTGTGCGTTAAGATTGTTTGGTAGGTTAGTAAGGAGCGATATGATCACCTGTCATGTGTTGAAGGCAGGACTCCCCAAATGAGTTGGGGAGCTAAAGTAGAGGAACAGATTGATAAATCGATGGCGGTTTCACTTTCGAGGGTGATCCGTGTTGATTGTCCGTCGTTGAGAAGGACCTGGTTGTGAGTGTCGTTGGTGTTGGCCATTATCACTCCTCAGGGGTCTGTTCTCACGCATTCCCGCACTTCGTGGTAGCTGTTGAAGTCTCCAAGGAGGAGTACGGGATGATGCAGTTGGTCAAGCAGATCAGTCTTTAGTGCCTCCGTGAGGTCGTGGTTACGTGACTAGTAGATAGATACCACCGCAATAGGTCTTGAGATACATATCTTCACTGCGACAGCTTAGAGTTCTGTTCTCAGAGGGAGGAGGTGGTGAGGTATGCTTTGATGGATCATAAGTGCCACTCCGCCGTGTGCAGTCACATTATTGTGACCTTCACTACGGTGTATGACATATTGAGGGATAGAGAAGGTGGCTGTGTTGCAGAATTGGATCTCCTGGAGGCGTACCACCAAAGGTTTATGGGTGGAGATTAGCGATAATAATTAATCTTTCTTGCTTATAAGTCCCTGGCAATTCCACTGAAGTATTGTGTTGTTATTCATTTCGGATTTGTTTCACACTCAGATTTTGGTGGTCTGGAGCGGTCACGTGGTTTGTAGGAACTTTCGTGGTGTTCTTGTCTATGAGGCGCAGGTGTCCTAGATCGAGAGCGTTCGCATGAGCGTCCGCTTTCTGTAGAACATGATCTCCTAGACTAAATGCGTTCTCGGCTGTGAGTGCTCTTGTAGGAGGAAGAGGACGAGGGAGTACGATCTTTGTGTTTGCTTCTTGAGCGAGCGCGTTTCTCTTCTATGAAGTTTTTTTTTAAACATCATGATGGGCTGAGAAGTAGTCGTTGAGATATTTGAGTCGAGTGCGATGCATGGTGGATCAGTGTTTTGGGGTATCAGTTCTTCGTTGAAGATTTTCAAGGCGTCCTCGCGCAGACGATGGTCGTTCTCACTTGTGAGATGTTCTGGTGTTGGGCATGTTAGCTGAGGGTTGAATACCTAACTTTGGTTTTCGCTGGGTGCGGTTGCAGTTAGGACGGTCAGAAGTCGTTCAACGCTCTGATCGAGGCGAGCTGTGGTTTGTGGGGTGCAACTAATCTTTTTGCTTCGTAACGAGAGGATGTCGCGTATCCCGCGGTCATCGTCGGAAGAATCATAGTCTCTTGGCCATTTGCGTTTCGGGTTATCGGACCTCTCCTCGTAGTCGACCGAGGCAGCATCCATCGCAGTGCTTTCCTGGGCACTGGTGGATTCGTTGCTTGGGACGCCCGCCTCTATTACGAGGGCGGGCGCTGGGCTGTAGTGGTATTGTTAGTACTGGAGAGGGATTTTGGGGTCATGGTAGTAGTTTGTGTTAACTGTACGCAAATATGGTCTGTTGGGGTAGACTTAGTTGTAGATTTAACTGCTTTGGCGTGATTTAAATTACGGCAGTTTGGGTTTTCGTCATCATAAAAGATTTGGATGCTAGTTTTCGTGAGACTCTACGGTCATTTTGTATGATTGTCATTGCTTTTTAGTCCATCTGCTTTGGGCCGTCGCGGTCACCTGCCTCATGGAGGCATTAGCAGTGGTAGCATTTAAGTTGGTGGGCTGTGCAGTCCTCTCGGTCATGCTAGCCGGCGCACCACTCGCAGCGTTGGAGTATGTATGGCTGGCAGTATTCGATGACGTGGCCGAATTCCAGGCATTTTTTGCACATTGCAGGCCATGTCGCCACTGGGTAGGATTTTGTTTTTCCCTGTTCGCCCGGGATTTCTATGAATTCCGATGTGTCACGTCCTGGGAAAGTGATTTGGTACGCGGTGGTGTGGATGTTTTGTGGTTTGATCCATTTTGCTAGGGAAACGTTGGTGAAGATGTAATCCTTTGCTAAACCTGCTGCAAAAGCACTTGGTCAGTTTTGGGAGTGTAGTTGGAAGTGTATATAATTCGTCTTGTAGCATTGAAGAACGGATGTATTTCGACAGTTTCTTTGTGTTTGTCTATTTTGTTAATCCTTTGTATAGTGTTACTTTGCCAGATTCTTCTCTCCCTGTCGGTTTATGTTTTATCGGTCTGCTTCCCAGTTGTTTGCAGAGTGAGTTCATCATGGCGAATGGGTTCATCGAGGGAGCAACTTTGTTGCACCGCTATCTACAAGCGTTATGAGGAAGTGGGTAGGGAATGATGCTGATCTTACCTCCTGGGTGGGAGGATCAGCCTGGGGGGAGCGAACCACGGCCGTAGCCTCTCGTCGCCCGACTTTGTGCTCAGTTTGGTATTGCAGGATCTCTCTCTCTCAGTCTTGTCCTGGAGACAGTCTTCGTGTCCCGTAGGGTGGCCGTTTACTTTGCAGTAAAAGCAGAGAGGTTCTTCGGATGGGCACGACAAGGGATCGTCTCGCTTATCGTGGTCGTCCTGGGAGCAGCGGAAGCATCTTTTTTTTCCAATACAATTTTGGCTCGTGTGTCCGTATTTCTGGCATTAATAGCATCGCATTGGACGTCTTTCAAAGGGTGTAACCTTGGTTTTGACGTCAAAGAAAGGTATGTCTATGTAGTTAGGTGGAGTGGGGCAATTGAATCTAAGCAGAAGGGCCGTGGTGGTGTTTCTTCTTGGTTTGATTTTTGGTGCGATTTTTGCTTCAACTATACATTCCTCGTATTGGACGAGTCCAGAGATGGATTCGTCGACTTCATCACTCGGGAGACCCTCGATGTAAATCAGGCCTGAACTCATGGAAAAAGTTGGGTGTGGTATGATTTTGCAAGTTTTTTCGCATATTCTGTTTCTGGAGAGTATAGTGTCACTTTGAAGTTTTGTGTCTACTTTAAAGGTAAAGCTATCTTCACCGCTGGCGGTGATGTTGAGAATTGGACGGCCAGTCATGGAGCCCAGTTCTTCTCGTAGTTTATATGGGCAAATATCCGGTCTGTCATTGACATCAAATGTCATTTTCAAGTGTTGGGGGAATTTAGGGCCGTTGTTGAATAGAGGGATGGTCATCAAATCGTGTGTATTATCTCCTCTTTGTGTTTTTTTGGTGTTCGGGCGTTACGAGTTTCGGCTGGGAGGAGAGCGATGTTATCGGAAAAGGCAGAGGCGGAAGCACACGAATAGGTTACGGGTTCCCTGGCCTCAATCCTCTTCATCAGTTCTTCCAGTCGGGCATTCATAGTTGCACAAAGGATCTAGAGTTAACTGAGTCGTTCGCCGACTTCACTGGCCGTTGCCGGGCAGTCCTCTTTCTCCAGCTCGAGAAGGCCTTTCATTTTGCATATCTTGCTCAGGGTATTCTGCATTCCGGTTATATTCGCGTCCAGCTTCAAGACGCGTTCATTTGTGTCGTCGATTACGACCAGAGTCAGGTCTTTTGTCGATGAGAAACTTCTTAGGGGCTCGTCTTTCTTTCTTGCAGACTTGTTTGAGTGCGACGCTCTGGAGGGGCCGTCAGTCCTCTCCGATAGAGCATGGTCCTGCCCATTGTTTGGTCCCCGGCTTCAATCCGGGGTTCTGGGTAATGAAGGTGGGGCCTCCATTACATTTATTTCCGTTGTATATACGAATATATACACTAACTTAATTGCTCTTAAAACTAACCTTAAATTTAGATTTTTTTGTAACGATTTTTTTCGGCCTTTTTATTACAGATTTTTTTGTTGCTTTTTAAAATTTCAATTGGTTTCCATTCTAAATTCACAAACCCCGGGGTCAGTGGGGGGCTCACCTCTGAATGCACCAAGGGGGGGGGGTGCAGCTACAAACTGAATGGGGGGACGGTGGAGGGATCTTCTAACTCAAAACGTATCGACACAAAGGGACAAATTAATATTGGTGGACAACGAGGATACCACGGGAAGGCGGGTGAGCCTGGGATACCACCAGGGGGTATCCCTCTGAGGTGCCTTATTGCTCTCACTCTAAAGAGATGATAGTCGATCTCTCCAATTTAGTTGGAAACTCTAACCTTTACGAGACGATATTCGGTCTGGGAGCGATATTCGGCTTAGAGCGGTGACCGGCTCTTATTTTGATATAGCAAAAAAAATCTATACCCTGGAAACTTGTAAACTTAGGAGCTTAGACGCGAAGAACAGTATGCGATGTTAATTTCAGACTCAGTTAGTTGTCCATCATTTGTTACGATACTGCTTCTGCGCAAAGCTGAGACGCGAGAG
>SDVV010001938.1:0-24191 GCA_016164225.1 Gammarus roeselii
ATATGGGCTCTAAATAAAACATTGGAACACCAGCAGGCATGGAGATGTCACTTTTTTCTGAACATCGTCTTAAGATATATACTACAACTGTAATTATATCACTGCTGATTATATTCCAGTTATTCGATCTACATATAAGCTTATACACATATAAACGAATCACGTGCGATGTGATATTCGATCATAATATGACTGCATATATTTCAAACGAAAATAAAACCATAGCGATCATCGTGAATATAATTAAAACAATCGCATACAAGATCAATAAACTAATTGAATCTATGCCACGTGTAAATTGATCAACAACGAACGGCGTCGAAAAGATGCCAAGTTTGAAAAATTAATCACGAACGTGTCCGGAAATCAACATTCGTGTATGAAAGTGTGGGTTTTTAACCTTTAATACTGCATGTAAATTATTATGTAACTGTAAGATTTATTATCAATAAAAATTGTCTTATAAATTTATGTTATCAATACCCCAATTTTTTTTACATATATGACATGTTGCATGTATGAAAATGCATATTTGCTACATGACATGCAAAGCAGTATGCCCAGCATTGAAATGCAAATACCTAAGGCAGTGTGTAAACGTTCTATTTATTTAACCTAATAACATATATAACCTATACAAATGAATAATCCGAAAGCTCCGTTCCCTTCGCGCCGCCCGCTTTCCGCAATCTTCCGCGCCGCTGACTCCGGTCAACCCCCAACCCACCGCTAATTAAGCCCTATCTATATGTCTTCACTAATTAGCATTTCACTCCTATATACTCTACTAATATCAAAAACCCCTATAATATTCAAGAAAAATTAAAATTAAAGATAACAGTGTTAACAATGAATATGATAAGAAAAGACTTTGACAACTGTATTGATAATGTGAAACAAAAAATGGTTTGAGTTTGGATTTAAAAGTATATAATGAAATTGAAGATTTGATTATATTTGGAATGAAATTGCCCAATTTGACACCCCTAGAGATTATGGAAAATGGGGATTTGACTTTATTAAACCTAACCTTGTTATATTGAATGACTCTTTTTCTCGTTGAGTGCCAATGTACATCAGACTGGTGCTGTAAATGTTCAAGGAGATGCCTATCATGGTCAAGATGAACAGTTTTATGCATATAGACACGTATTTGGATGCTATAGAGATCCTAAATTTTAAGAATATTCATGAATTTGAAATAACTACTTGTGTGTCCTGTATATTAGAGGTTATTTATGGCTCTGCATGTTCTCTTTTGCATGACTACCATTTTATCCGTTACATTTTTATGGCTAGCAAACCAAGCTTCAATTTTGTTGTAGAAATAAGGTTGAACTAGGGAAAAATAAATAATTTAGAGAACTTCTGGAGGAAGAGAATATTTTAATTTATACATGATACCGATTGATTTGCTTAGTTTAGTTAAAATATAATCTACATGATATTTGAATGTAAAGTGACGGTCAAGATGCATGCCGAGAAACTTGATGTGATTCACTTCACTAATATTAGCGTTTCCCATTTTTAACGAAGGAATATCGTTGTTGCGTTTGTATGAGAATGTAATAAATTTGGTTTTATCAACATCGAAGGCAATTTTATTTGTTTCAAGCCAATTATTACCAGATATTAATGCATTGTTTATTATAATAACTATATCCATATCCGTTTTTGAAAAAAGGACTGACAAGATAATATCGTCGGCAAACAAGATGCACTTGAATAAATTTGAGAAATTTGGAAGATCATTTATAATGATTAGAAACAATAGAGGCACTAAAATTGAACCTTGAGAGACGCCATGACTAATATTGAGAAGATTTGATTTACAGTCATTTTTTACATTGTATTGAAAAGGTACGATCGAAACCAATCCCACGCTAGTCCCGTACTTCATAGGAGCGTAACTTGAATAGTAAAATTGCATAATCAACGCTATCGAATGCCTTTAGAAAGTCTAATAAAATGTATATTATAACGTGATATGAATCTAAATTTTGAACTTAAAAAGTTATTTGGTCTAATATTGCTTGCACTGTTGATTTTTCCCTCCGTAACCCATATTTACCACGATCAAGAATGTCACGTTGCTCTAAATAATTATACAGTTGTTTGTACGCTATTTTTTCAAATATGTTGCATAATATAGGTAATATTAAAATTAGTCTATAATTACTTATATTTTCTATCTCACAAGTTTCGAGAATTGGGATTACTCTAAATAATTATACAGTTGTTTGTACGCTATTATTTGGAATATGTTTCTTAACAAAGGTAATATTAAAATTGGTCTAAAAATACTTATATTTTCTTCTTCACATGTTTTGGAAATTGGGATGACCCTCGCAATTTTAAGAGACTGAGGAAATATAGCGTATTCGAATTAGTTATTTATTTTTGATGCTAAAACAGGAGACAATATCACGCACGAATTGGATAACTTTAACAGGTACAGAGTTTATATCACACTTCTTGTCCTTAACATAATAGAATTCCCTACATCTTGTGGTGTTATAGCTTTAAGAATGAACTAATTAGAGTAATCATCTTGCATGTAATGTAATGGATTAAAAGGGCTATCGTTACAGGATTCGCAATGGACTTACCAAAACCAACAAAAAACTCATTAAATACATAGGCAATATCAACATCGTTTTCGTATTTAGTGTCATTGTGTACAACAGTTTCAATAACGTCGTTCGTTTTATTGTGTCTTTAATGGCCTGGGAATTTTATAAATTAGATTCCATGTTGCTATCGTGTTATCTTCAAAATTGTTACATTTATTTCTGAAATATTGTTTTTTCAATACTCTTATTTGATTTGCAACATATTTACCTAAGAAATTAATGTTATGAAAATTATGATTACTCATGATAATTGCATTGCTTTCAGAAACTTCTCGTTACTATTGCGGTATTTTATGGATTTATTTCTATGATTTCTAACATGGGACATATTATCAAAGCACTTCCTTATAATGTGATTATGTTGACAATTAGTGTACAAGTAGCTGAATTTTTAGATATTCGAGTAGGTTTAGTAATCAGTGGAATAAGGGATAAAGTATTCAAACGGTTGGTAAAATATAAAGTTCCGGCATCGTTGTTGGAGTTGAGAAGATTGAAGTTGAAATCACCACACAAAATAACGTCGTTCCTGTTGATATCGCCAGTTTGCATAATAAAATCTTGAAATGAGTCGGTAAAACTATTATAATTGTCTGAGGGTGGCTCATAAAAGCTACCTATAGTGAGTTTTTTGGATTCGTAGCATATTTTGAGAAATGGTGATTCAATAAAAGATTGGGATACAGAAATATGCGAGAGCTTCTGAACTTTAAAGCAGTAACGAACATAATCAGACACTCCCCCACCATGCGAGCCGCTTCTAAGGTATACAGCCAGCTTTCAGTAAAACAAATGATGTAAAATTTATGCTTCAGTGCACACTATCTTCCTTCGATGTATATTTTATGTATCTATGTCATAATAATTATTTTGTTCTGCATAATTTTGTTGCGCATATATTTCATTAAAATGATTTAAGTAGTCATCAATCTGCGGAAATAGCTCATATTTTTCATTATTTATAAATTTCTAGCGGATGAGAAATGTATCGTCTAGGTATCTAGAAGGTAAATTAGTGAAAACAGTAATTCACACCGTAAGTGAGGTGTAATATCAACAGTGAGGAACAACTCGTGATCGCCGCGATCTTTGCAAGATAAAATTATGCCTTGTCTCATTATTCCTTATGAAAATACTAAAAAAAACAGTCCCAGAAAACATTGAGAAATGGTACAAAGGCAAGCAAAATATTGCTCTGCTATGAAGACCAGTATTCATCCGTTGGGCGAGCTGCTGTGATTTACGGCCATTCGTCCTCAAAGAGCCCGAAGTGTTGCTAATCTGTTTACTGAGCAGTTCATCGAGTGTCCGACGGCTGTTGACGGTCAACTTCCCGTACTGTCAATTGTTGTGACCTTCAGAAACAGTCGTGGGTAGCCAGACGCAAACACTGCCGTCCTGAGACCGACAGTTTCGAACACTGTCGGTCTCAGGAGGCTTTCTGGTTCCCTTTATATGTGTGGTATGGTGTGTTGTGAGCACTAAGGCTTCTGGTTCCCTTTATATGTGTAGTATGGTGTGTTGTGAGCACTAAGGTTTCTGGTTCCTTTTATATGTTTGGTATGGTGTGTTGTGAACACTAAGGTTTCTGGTTCCCTTTATATGTGTGGTATGGTGTGTTGTGAGCACTAAGGTTTCTGGTTCCTTTTATATGTTTGGTATGGTGTGTTGTGAGCACTAAGGTTTCTAGTTCCCTTTATATGTGTGGCATGGTGTGTTGTGAGCACTAAGGTTTCTGGTCCCCTTTATATGTGTGGTATGCTGTGTTGTGAGCACTAAGGTTTCTGGTTCCCTTTATATGTGTAGTATGGTGTGTTGTAAGCACTAAGGTTTCTGGTTCCTTTTATATGTGTGGTATGATGTGTTGTGAGCACTAAGGTTTCTGATCCCCTTTATATGTGTGGTATGCTGTGTTGTGAGCACTAAGGTTTCTGGTTCCTTTATATGTGTGGTATGGTGTGTTGTGAGCTCTTAGGGTTTCTGGTTCCCTTCATATATGTTGTATGGTATGGTGTGAGCACTAAGGTTTCTGGTTCCCTTTATATGTGTGGTATGCTACGTTGTGAGCACTAAGGTTTATGGTTCCCTTTATATGGGTGGTATGCTGTGTTGTGAGCACTAAGGTTTCTGTTTTCCTTTATATATGTTGTATTGTGTGTTGTGAGCACTAGGGTTTCTGGCTCCCTTTATATATGTTGTATGGTGCGTTGTGAGCACTAGGGTTTCTGGTTCCCTTTATATGTGATGTACGGTGTGTTGTGAGCATTATGGTTTCTGGCTCCGAATATATGTGTGAGCACAAGGGCTTCTGATTTCTTTTACGTGTGTTGTATGGTGTGTTGTGAGCACTAGGGTTTCTGATTCCTATGATCACAAATAAAAAGTAAATACTAACATCTAGGATAAATAGGGTTGAGGTATTTATTTCCGACAAAACAAAGAATGCAAATCTAATGTAATGAAATTGTTGTACAAAAGATACATTGCTTTGTATAATTAATCTAGGCCCAATCAATAATAAACACATCCTAATATTATACGATCCGTCAATCTATTGGTTGAACATATCACATCCCAATGTTTTAGTTGATTTTTTTCATTTATGAACCTAAAATTATCGTAGCAAATACCTTGAGTTTTGTTCGCAACTTCGTTACTTTCAGCCACAAGTCAGGAATGCAGGCATGCAGACACCAGAAACAGGGTATTTTTTCGTCTTGTTCCCGATATGTCAACATGAAAATTGTATGCTCTGTAATATGCAATAACATGAAGCTGTCTCCTCCTGGTTAAGAGAAAATAGGTAAATGCATAGGCTTATTTTAGAGGGCACAATATCTATGCAGGGGTATTGCAACCATACCTTTAAATGACCCTATGTTGGCGACTACAGTTCATGTCACAAACAAGCGTCATAAAGAACATCACGGGAAATTGGAACCATAGCGCAAAATGACCCTACTTTGGCATCTATAGTTCATGTAACACAAGTATTATAAAGAACATCCAGAGATATCCCGTGGCAAGAAATAAACTGTACTACACTCTGGATGTTCTTTATAAGAACATCCAGAGTTCTCATAAATAAGTGTACTACACTCTGGAGTGTACTACACTCCAGAGTGTAGTACACTCCAGAGTGTAGTACACTCCAGAGTGTACTACACTCCAGAGTGTAGTACACTTCAGAGTGTAGTACACTCCAGAGTGTAGTACACTCCAGAGTGTACTACACTCCAGAGTGTAGTACACTCCAGAGTGTAGTACACTCCAGAGTGTACTACACTCCAGATTGTAGTACACTCTGGAGTGTAGTACACTCCAGAGTGTAGTATACTCCAGAGTGTAGTACACTCCAGAGTGTACTACACTCCAGAGTGTACTACACTCCAGAGTGCAGTACACTCCAGAGTGTAGTACACTCCAGAGTGTAGTACACTACAGAGTACTACACTCCAGAGTGTAGTACACTCCAGAGTGTACTACACTCCAGAGTGTAGTACACTCCAGAGGGGCTCAACGCCTAATTTTTGTTAAATGTTCGGGCTTCATTTGGCGAAAGTCTAGGCAATGCAACACTCGACCTGCTGATGGAGGCGCAGCAAGTCCAGAGAGAACGCACAGAGCTCTAGACAGCATTGACGGTGATACAGCAGCCAGCAGAAGGTTTAAATTCTTTCAATCTAATATAGTTACGTCACTGTTCTAATAAAGTTTGTGACGTTAAAAATTAACGTATTATTTCAATGAAGATATTCGTATTGCAGATATTCACGGATACACCTAACCTGGTAGTGTGCATCCATCAAACTTGAACAGCGCGGAAAACAATTATGAACAGTATCTCAATGTCCTTCACCCTCCCTACTCCTTGGCTTATCTCAGTATCTTTCACCCTCCTTACTCTTCAGCTTATCTCAGTATCTTTCACCCTCCTTACTCTCTAGCTTATCTCAGTATCTTTCACCCTCCACACTCTTAAGCTTATCTCAGTATCTTGCACCCTCCACACTCTTTAGCTTAACTCAGTATCTTTCACCCTCCACACTCTTTAGCTTAACTCAGTATCTTTCACCCTCCACACTCTCTAGCTTATCTCAGTATCTTTCACCCTCCTTATTCTTTAGCTTATCTCAGCATCTTTCACCCTCCACACTCTTTAGCTTTGCTCAGTATCTTTCACCCTCCACACTCTCTAGCTTATCTCAGTATCTTTCACCCTCCACACTTTCCAGCTTATCTCAGTCTCTTTCACCCTTCACACTCATTAGCTCATCTCATTATCTTTCACTCTCCACAATCTCTAGCTTATCTCACTATCTTTCACCCTCCACACTCTTTAGCTTATCTCAGTATCTTTCATCCTCCACACTCTCTAGCTTATCTCAGTATATTTCACCCTCAACACTCCTTAGCTTCTCTCAGTATCTTTCAGCCTCCACACTCACTAGCTTATCTCAGTATCTTTCCACCCTCCACACTCTCTATCTTTTCTCAGTATCTTTCACCATCCACACTCTCTAGCTTATCTCAGTATCTTCCACCCTCCACACTCTCTAGCTTATCTCAGTATCTTTCACCCTCCACACTCTCTAGCTTATCTCAGTATCTTTCACCCTCTACGCTCTTTAGCTTATCTCAGTATCTTCCATCCTCAACACTCTCTAGCTTATCTCAGTATCTTTCACCCTCTACACTCTTTAGCTTATCTCAGTATCTTCCACCCTCCACACTCTCTTGCTTATCTCAGTATCTTTCACCCTCCACACTCTCTAGCTTATCTCAGTATCTTCCACCCTCCACACTCTCTAGCTTATCTCAGTATCTTTCACCCTCCACACTCTCAAGCTTATCTCAGTATCTTTTACTCTCCACGCTCATAAGCTTATCTCAGTATCTTCCATCCCCAACACTCTCTAGCTTATCTCAGTATCTCTCACCCTCCACCTTCTCTAGCTTATCTCAGAATCTTCCACCCTCCACACTCTCTAGCTTATCTCAGCATCTTTCACCCTCCACACTCGCTAGCTTATCTCAGTATCTTTCACCCTCCACACTCTTTAGCTTATCTCAGTATCTCCCACCCTCCACACTCTCTTGCTTATCTCAGTATCTTTCACCCTCCACACTCTCTAGCTTATCTCAGTATCTTTCACCCTCCTCACTTTCAAGCTTATCTCAGTATCTTTCACCCTCCACACTCTCTAGCTTATCTCAGTATCTTCCACCCTCCTCACTCTCTAGCTTATCTCAGTATCTCTCACCCTCCACACTCTCTAGCTTATCTCAGTATCTTTCACCCTTGACACTCTTTAGCTTATCTCAGTATCATCCACCCTCCACACTCTCTAGCTTTTCTCAGTATTTTTCACCATCCACACTCTCTGGCTTATCTCAGTATCTTCCACCCTCCACACTCTCTAGCTTATCTCAGTATCTTTTACCCGCCACGCTCATTAGCTTATCTCAGTATCTTCCATCCTCAACACTCTCTAGCTTATCTCAGTATCTCTCACCCTCCACACTCGCTAGCTTATCTCAGTATATTTCACCCTCCACACTCTCTAGCTTATCTCAGTATCTTTCACCCTCCACACTCTCTAGCTTATCTCAGTATCATTCACCCTCTACACTCTCTAGCTTATCTCAGTATCTTTCACCCTCCACACTCACTAGTTTATCTCAGTATCTTTCACCCTCCGCACTCTCTAGCTTATCTCAGTATCTTTCACCCTCCACACTCTATAGCTTATCTCAGTATCTATCACCCTCCACACTTTCTAGCTTATCTCAGTATCCTTCACCCTCCACACTCTTTAGCTTATCTCAGTATCTTTAGGCCTCCACACTCTCTAGCTTATCTCAGTTTCTTTCATCCTCCACACTCTTTAGCTTATCTCAGTATCTTCCAGCCTCCCCACTCCGTAGATTATCTCAAATCGTACGCCTCATTCATAATGTTCTACTCGAATGTTTCCAGCCTGCGCACTTGTAGCATTTCACGTAAGCTCTAGTTAGTTCAAACTGGCTTATTATTGTGATTCACGTTACGTGAGTCAACGACATACTGTCACTTAATTGTTGGGCATCGTCTGCTCTCAAGTTCTTCTCGAAATGTTAGTGTGCGCAGTTGGTAGTGAAGCTAAATGAATGCGAGTTTATCTTTTTAACCTATTAACCTATTGCACAGATGGAGAATGTCCCCCCACAATATCACCCGATCGGTATGAGTAAATGTTTAGGTATACACTACTATTACTTATTAGGTAATGATACGACTAGTTACTGAGTAAATGTTGTCTTCTGAACAGCTGACACTGACGACGATGTGGTGCGCATCATTTGGATATTGGCATGGTTCTGAAACTCTGTCTACCCATCACTAGACCAAGCATCACTTTAAGTTCTTTAAAACACTTCTAAAGTACACGTCAAGGCGACCTCATCGTTGATATCAGATATTGATCATTCAACGTATATGATAAACTGTATATAGAATAGATATTATCTAGTGTCAATAATATTTAGTAACGATAATATATAAATATATTTTGTAACAATAACATGCCTATTTCAGGTGATAAATACGCAAGCCGCTGATGGAGTATCCGGAAACAAATCAGTTACATTCATTGTTAGCACAGCGCTATAGCACTTACTAAGCTGACAAAGTAATGAACTCTAATTGACTTACATGGCACTGAACGAATGATTGTGGTGTAGTACATAGTATCATTGATATAAAACATATTCTGACTATTGGTATCGAATTCTACTACACAAAGTTTAAATTATGTCCCAACTTTTGCACACAAAAATTTACGAGGGAAGTATAAAAATAGCAAATATGTGATGACCTCTGATAAAAAAATAATGCGAATTCATGTTGAAAACTTGATGGTGTTGACCCCGTTGATCGAAGCAAATACACGAATGCTGTGAATTTGTTGCAGACCCGCTCAATTCCCATCAACCATATTTGATGGGAGGAGCACACTGGTCAAAAGGAATTTGACCGTACTAAAACATAACATAAAATATTAAAAACCATCAATCGGATCTAAACTATAAAATCACTCGATTTTCCCTAGCTCCCACAAAACAAAAAGCATGCTTGAAATAAAACACTCGACGCTAGTAGGTACAGTATCGAAAGAAAATTCGTTTATGGTTAGTCTCCAACCGGAAAAACATACAAGACTTTCCCACGTGCAATTGAACTTCATATAGAAACTTGTTACTGGATTATATCTTCGCAAAGCTTCTTAATGGCGCGGAAATTTGGTGCGGGAAAAGATCATTGAAGATTTTTGTTTATCTTTAATCTTGAAACTAATTTTCTTCGCTACTGTACGTCATTCCCATTGCACGTTAATTAAAGGCAATGAATTTCTTATCATCGTATACATTTTGTTTGGTTCCGGCCACTCTACAAGGATTGCTGCAGTACCTTCGCCAAACCTTGCTACCAGCCCTCAGAAGCAGAAGCACCTTCACCGAGCAGACCCTTCAATCTCTAGAAGCAGCAGCACCTTCACCTAGCAAAGCCTTCAATCTCCAGCAGCAGCAGCGCCTTCACCGAGGAACGCCTTCAGCCCCTAGAAGCAGCGGCACTCTCACCGATCAACGTTTCCAACCTTCACAAACAAGAGCCCTTTCACCGAGCAACGCTTCCAACCCTCAGAAATAGCAGTCTTTTCACCGAGTAGTGCTTCCAGCCCTCAAAAACAGCAGCTCTTTCACCAAGCAACGCTTCCAAACCCTCAGAAACAGCAGTCTTTTCACCAAATAGTGCTTCCAGCCTTCAAAAACAGCAGCTCTTTAACCAAGCAACGCTTCCAGCACTCAGAAACAGCAGCCCTTTTACCGAATGACGCTTCCGCCCTCAGAAACAGCAGCCCTTTCACCGAACAACTCATCCAACCCTCGAAACAGCAGCCCTTCCACCGAACAGCGCTTCCAGCCCTCAGAAACAGCAGTTTTTTTACCGAGCGATGCTTCCAACCATCAGAAACAGCAACACTTTCACTGTCCATCGCTTCTAATCCTCAGAAACAGCAGTTCTTTTACCGAGCAGTGCTTCCAACTCTCAGAAACCACTGCACTTTCACAGAGTAACACTTCCAGCCCTCAGCAACAGGAGCTCTTTTACCAAGCAGCGCTACCAACTCTCAGATGCAGCAGCCTCTTCACCGAGCAGCGCCTCGAGCCCTTCAAAGCAGCAGCAACTTCACCGAGCACCTCTTCAAACTGTCAGTAGCAGCAGCACCTTCACCGATCAGCGCCTTCAGCCTCCAGACGCAGCAGCACCCTCTCTGAGCTTCCAACCATGCGAGGCGTCAAGCCGCCCTAACACGACACTGACGTTCTTTTCAAGACGCCCTTGTCCGGGTATTATTTCCTTGCGTTCTATTTACAAGAATCAAATATTCACGAGAGGCGTCCGCCATCTTTGCACGACATCCAACACCATCGCAGCTGATGGGGGTGGGGTAAGGGTAGGGGATTAGGCGGGGAGTGAGGAATGTAACGTATAAAATACATTGCAGGTGAGAAGTGTGCGATTGGGTGAGCAAACTCCAGGCGGGGAGAATGGGGTTGGAGAAGTACAATACAAGCGGGGAGTGTGGGGCTCGGGGAGCACACATTTGACTGTGGGAGAGAAGTTGGTGGATCAAACTTCAGGCGGGGAGGAAAGGGTTAGGGTAGCACATTGCAGGCGAGGCGTGTGGGGTTGGGTGAGTACAATACAGGCGGGGAAAACAGGATTATCGGAGCACACTACAGGCGTAGGAACTGGTGTTGGGAAGCACACTTCTAGCGTTAAGGCAAGAGGAATTTTTTTTTTTGTTGACGCAGTGACATAAGCAGGTACTCGCTAATAATACAGAGTAAAAAGTCGATCTAATTCAGAAATTTCTCCGTGTGATGAAAATGTCGATAAAAGTTGTCTATGTCATAAACTGACAACGAAAAGAAGACGATCAATGAGGAGAGGGGTGCAGAAACTGTAACTATACTGCGTGTTGCATTCTACTCATCTCGTTGGGCAGCCCCTTTCTTCATGGCGCATCCCCATTTGCATCGCACTCCTTTTCCTTTGCAAAGGCTCCTATTTCTCCTGTCTTCCTGTCACTCCTCTCATTATGACTCTCATTTTCTCCTCATGACCGCCACTTTTTCTCAATAACACAGATTGTTTACCTAAATATCATTCCTTTGTAGAGAGTTTATCATTTTTACCTGTCTCATCCTCACGCCACTCCTTTTCTCCCCAAGGCATCCATTCTTTCCTTACGGCTACAATCCCATTCCTGCCACTTCTCTTCTTCCACTCTCCATTGCACCCATCCAACTCTTTTTTGGCTCCATACCCTCTCCATTCCCACAACTCGTCTCTCTCCTCTCTCCCTCCCTCCCACTCTCCCTCCACTCCCTCTCCATTTCATCTATACTCTATCTCCACCCCCTCTACACTTCCTCTCATCTCCCTCTCCATTGCCTCTCCATTGCCTCCCCACTCCCTCTCCATATCTTCTCCACCCATGGCATGATGAAGCGCTACTCGCTCCTTGTGTTTGCGGGTGGAAACGATCTCTCCCTACGGAAGGGTACAAACTTCATGGTGAACCACGCAGGCCTCATGACACTGTAAAATAGATGAGCCACAAAGACACCATCGTCGGTCCTCTCGCCCGTCTCAACGTCACCTGCACGGCACACAGCAGAAGCACCTGCCTTGAACAGAAGGGGTGTGGGGAGGGGGGGGGGCACTGCACAATTTAATCGATGTAACACTCGTCAACCCGTGGACTCCTTTTTCGCGAGAAAGCTTACACCTTTTTTTCGCGAGAGGGTGTACAACTCTTTTTCGCGAGAGGTTGTACACATCAACACAACAGGATCGGAATATTTTCAGATCTGATAAGCCCGAGGTCATACAAGAATCTGATACATAGACACAAGCCCGCCTCCCTAATGGACTAAGTGGGAACACACTGTGGTGTCTCACTCTGCATGGTCAGATTCTTATCAATGATAGACGGGGAATGAGTTCGCCCGGATCGGGAGAGGTCTGGGGTATTTACCCCGATAACACTCTCCGGCTAATTATAGAGTGATCTGGGATCTAATTCTACAAGTCTTCCATACAACTGCTTCTATGTGTGAGTCAAAAATACTAATCATATATACATATATATTTATTTAATAACTCAGAGAAGCCCTTGAGACTGGCTTCAGGCGCACTACCTACACATTAGTGTCAAACTCAATTTCTAACATCAATCTACTTGGTTACACATACACATATATATACATAGAGAGAATGCATATCTCTAAAGGAAACTCAAAAATCATTTTATCCAACAGTATGACCTCGAACATTATCATTCTACTTTTAATCTTGCTTGAAGTCGGCAACAGTTTTTAATGCACTAGCTGAAGACTCTCGATGACGGAAACTTATTCTTGCTTGAAGTCGGCAACAGTTTTTAATGCACTAGCTGAAGACTCTCGATGACGGGAACTTATTCATGCTTGAAGTCGGCAACAGTTTTCAATGCACTAGCTGAAGACTCTCGATGACGGGAACTTATTCTTGTTGTGATGTGATGTTGATACATTGACAAATTGTGGTCTAGGGCGAAGAGATTCTCGGTGAAGCAGCGGAGCGACTTGACGTACTAATACGAGCAGACGTACGTTTCGGAATGAGTCTCTCACATAATGAACACCCCTAAAGCTTTCGTTACCTGGCGCCATTGTGCTATATAGGCTAAACGTACCGTCAAGACTACACGTAACATAATGGCTTAGAACAAACATCTTAACATGATTTTTTTCACGCCATCGTAAAAAACGCTATTACCTCTGTTCGATGTGCTCACCTCCACCTACATGTCTTATAGTGACCTATTTGTGCAATTTCTCCAGACTGAGCCATCCCATGTTTGCAAAACAATCAACAGCAGCCTCAGCACTAACTCAGAAATTTTAAGAGCGACTGCGACCCGCTTGTCCCTGTCACATCTCGACCAAGACTGTAGACTGTAGACTGTAGAAATTCTGAATCTCGCCATACCTCCCCTTTGGACCTGTGCTCGGGCTGTCAGTCGGCAGCACGGGTCAAGCCAAACTCTAGTGATTGTTATTCGGGTCATATGGTTTGAATGGAGTCCACAGCTTGGATTTCGGACTCGACGCTTAGCTGGTTGTGGCTGTTGTTGATAGAGCGGGAGTCGTTCAAGGCCAAGGGGGCGTACCTGCCAAGGCCTTGCCCAGTCCGATTGTTCACCGGACAGGATTTTGCATCATCCTGAGCAACATGGCTGGGATCAGGGGTCTATCCGTCTCTCGTCTCATGTAATTGGTCCGTACAACTTGTTCGTAACTGGGGACCTGGTGTTTGGGCAGCCTCCATAGACGCATGCCCGGGTTGACCCAGTCCGCACCTCTCACCAGCCTCAAACGCGACTCTCCCTACTGCTTTCCCATCGACACGACACCCATCTGTGTACGTAAGTTTCAAAGGGATCAGAGTGGACCTGGGAGGTTTGGAGGGTACAATTGTACTTAGCGGATCAATATTAATACATGGTGAATGCATCGGCTTCGGTGACCTGCGAGTGGGATGGAAAGTAGGTCAGACAAATGCGACAGGTCGCATGCGCCGTCGTTCTCGCCTGCAATACTTTAATATTATATATACGGCTACGAACACTACCAACAGCATAGCCACCACCGTTACGCTGCTTACCGTCACCCTATGGCGTATCTCATGAACTGATGTGAGCACATCCCCAACATCAGCAGTGCTATTTAAGGTTGACCTTACATATGTGAGTTGCCGTCAGATGCTTTCTATTTCTTGCATCGGCCCAGATGTTGGCAGCCGCATGCGCGGAATGGGAATCGGTTCTAGACTTTTATTAGCCAAGGTCACAAGTGTATGACGCACAGTTGACACACTGAAGGAAGGTGCCGTCAGCGAGCATGGAGCGTGCAACACATACGCACCCTTCAATTCTACATATCTGTGCTCGCCCCCCTTGTCATGACAATTCAACATGGTCCATTCCGGCTGGGGTACGAATAAGTAATATATCCGTCCCATCTGTCGGGTTAGCACACATGTGAGGTTGATGTGCTCCATCTTACAATGAAGCTGTGAGATATTTAATAGGCTTGCCACTGAACACGATGGATTCAATTCTTTACTTAAGAGTATTCACTGATAACACACATAGAAATTTTCCTTCACTCTACACCTTCCCGAATCAAGATTCTCCACATAAGTCTTTCGATCGCTCGACATTGCCACATTTCTGGCCAAGTTGCTGATCAAGAATGTTTGATTGGTGTCAGGATCTTCCACTGGGAAAGTCTTCAGCATGGTCAGTGACATGTTTTGTTTTGAAACAAAAGGTGAAATGAGGGCCTAAGTTTGCTCTTCCATTGATGATTTCAGCTCAAGCGTCGAGAGCACATTAGATAAATTTGTCACGGAGAAAATGTGCGGGAAGGAATAGGCATCTTGGAACAGCGAAATTCCTTCCTATATCAGTGTTTTTAATTTGTTATATCCTATTATCTCCGGCACTGCGCCTAACCTCAACAATGACGCTTTGTCGTCTGCATCGATGGACACTGGGAGAAGGTATTGAAATCCTTCTCGTAAGTTCATCAGGCTATTAGTTAGGGTTACATACAAGTCCAACTCACTTAGTTGTTGGTGGAACGAGTGTGGTGAGAGTGGCCTGGACTTGACGAAAGTTTACGTTAATTTTCTGGATAAAGTTATCACACCCTGGTTCGCATCTGCGAAATGATCTCTCAAGTCCTCAATGTCTTTTTCCGTGGCAACTCCCAATACAGTCTTTAACAGGTCGCCGCCAAGATTCAGCAGACCTCGTTTCTTTCTATCATTCGTATCTTCATTATACGTGTTATATTCATTCGATTCTCTTACACTTGGACCTCCTCCTGACATTGTGGTCTGTTGTGCCTGTCCCTTCGTTACATTTGCCATCATTGCCTTAGCGCGACCCAGCCTTCTCCTCCAATCGCGTTTCAGTTCATGTAGTGAAAGGTAATTTAGGCGTCGGAGAACCTCTTGGCCTGAGCTCGTGAGCAACAACCGGAAATGGTATGACATCACATGGAGCGCATCTATGACCGCTGCCTGATGGGCCCGGGTCATCGAAAACGATCCCAACGTGTCGACCAGTTGTTCGGCTCTCTTGAACAGGCTAGCAGCGGATTGTGCGACGAAGGACTTCGTGTGATTCTCCACTCGCACCACCAGCTGCCCTTGAACGAAAGTTACCGTACCCTGATTGCCATCAATTGCCCCATTTCCAGGCACATGCACCATATCCCCTACCCCCTCGGTACTTCCCCGGTGTGGAGCGACGGGCGTTCCGTAAGGGATCAGCACCAGAAGAAGCAGAGGCATGAGTTACAGGACCAACATCGCGCCTAAAAGAAGAAATATTGTCTTAATTCTAACTTACACACTAGACAGTAAATAACAAACGATATGGGTAAACAAAAAAAATGATTCGGCACATGTTGATTATATCTATTTACATGACGGCCGTACAGGTTTCCTCAACGAAGTGAAACGTGTTCGTCGTCTGGAATTCGCTGTGAACGGGTGATAATTCGTTCACGTGCGGATGGAGGCCTATCCAGGACTTCCACTACCGGCACTTCTATGCCATCAGGGGCGTCTTGACCTGCGAGTAGTTTGGAACCAAGTGGTTTCTCATTCTCGTCATCACAATCTGCGGTTGATTCGTCCAATCTCTCACATGAGTCCTCCTCGTAACCTCGGCGAGGGCGCTGTACGTGAGGTGGGTAACAAGGCAAAATGCCGTTTAGATGGACTTTGCGCTGTTTATTTAAAATGACGTGTTGTAAGGTGTAGTTGTAAGGTGAATGTATTTTTGTGACCACAAATGGTCCTTCCTATCTGGGTGACAGTTTGGGGTATTCAGTTGGTTTTGTATGATATTTGGCATAGACTCTCTGGTTCAGGACCAGCTTCTTGGCATCTTTGGTACGTATGTTATGTTCCCGTTGGTATTTGAGTAATTCCTGGTATATCCGATTTCTGACAAATGCATGCGCTATCTTGGCCTGCCTTTCTCAAACACCTGCGCCATCAAAATTGTACAGCGGCTCAATCGGTTCGCGACCGTCCCACAGGGCTATGTGCTTTCTGTCGTACCCGAACAAGACGTAATGGGGGTTCTCTATAATGATGTTGTTGAACGCGTTGTTAATAGCAAAAACCGATGTCCGAATTCGAATCAATCATGACACAACAATGCTGCTCTGCGGATTAGCGTTTGTGGTACGACCACGGTCCAGTACGTGGCTTCTTCGTCGCATCTTTGTATGGTTATGCGTCGATGCAGTATTTCGCTGTTAAGCATGTATTCAGCTAAATCCTTTGGGAGTCCGTGAGAATTGTGATGGATGTTTTAGTGGTTAAATGTGTAATGTATGTGGCTAACTGTGGGTCAGTTTATTCAGTCTTGGTTTTAGTAGGAGTGACAGGTGTAACGGCAGAGTCAATACGAAGAAGTCGATAGTGTTCGGTCATAATGTTTGTATCGTGTGCTGATTGTTTTCGGTTCAAGTCGCTAATGGGGATGTTATATGTTTTGTGATTAATTTCTAATGTCAAACCTCTGTTGGAAAAATCTATCTTCGCGCGGTGTTTTTCTAGTAAGTCCGTGCCAATCAGTAGCTCATAAGGAGCTGAATGACATTTGTCAATCACGACCGCCTGATGGGTGAACGTAATTGGGATCAGCCTTTTCGTTTGAAGTTTTGGATTAGACAAAATATCCGCCTTCGAGTTGGATGAGTTTGAATTCACTGTAATTTGGATATTTCGTGTACCCAACACGGGTATGGCTTGTCCGGTAAAGTCAGTCAGACGGGCACCCCACGGGGTCAAAGACTTAGACAAATCCTCAAGCATTCCCTCCTTAACGATCGTCTTACCGGCTCCCGTATCTAACAAACCACGCACACGTCGACCATTCACCACCATGAAGACCATCGGAATCGGGATTTCTTTTTCCAAATTCGGAAACCTATACACAGCTTGTTTATTTATTACTAACAGACGGTTATTTCCACTCCCTGATGTGTCTGTTAGTCCATCGAACTAACAGACACATCAGGAAGATTTGAGGCTAGCTGGGCCTTCTTTGTGCCGAGCCTCCCTGAAAAGGAGTCTGCCGCGGACTAGATGGAGTTCTCGGTTTGTTTTTATCGGGGCATCTCATCTCAAAATGCCCCAACCTACCGCAACAAAAACATTCCACGAACTGATTCGGTGTGTTGCGGCAGTCATCCAGGGTATGACCAGTGCCTTTGCACCTGAATCATCTCCTTTCTAAATACCCCACCTGATTCGCTTCGTAGCCATCTTCTCTTTCTTCTTTGTATGGGACTAAGTCCATGCACGGATTCTCCATGTCATGACTAGTTGTCTCACTATCAACCATATCTACTGAGGAGGGTCTCACGCTCGAGCCACTCCGAGTGTATCCTCTACCACGAGTCATACCTCTACCACCACCACCACCTTCACCACCTCTTGGCCGTGAGGAAAACACAAGGCGACCAGAGTTATAGACGATACTGTCCGATCCCTGTCTATCCTGCATGCATCTACCAGGACCCTGCAGGATTGCATTGATCCCCATGACATCATTTGACTCTCCAGTCATTTCATCCTTAGATTTATTCAATGTCTGTTTCAAAACCTCATGCACACTGAAGGAACAGAAGGACACCTGTCTCGTGTCATATTCATCCGTTCTTCCGCTCATTGCACCAACTTTGTCCAACACCTTTTCCGTCAACTTAATCGTTGTAGTAGTTTCAGTGGCGTCTCGCATGGTCTTGTTGTACACTGATTCAGTCAAACGAGGCGCCATCAAGAGCACGTACAAAGCATCAACAAGAACTGCTTTTCCTGACCTCTGGTCCGCCGCTACGTCAAAGTTTGGACGTTTAAAATATAATTCAACAAATCTTTTAATAGCGTCAAACAGGCGGGTATGATTCCGCGCCGTGGCATCATTTACTGGAATTATATTTACTGACAACATCTCTTGTGTGGCAGCTCCCAAAGACAGTAGAGTTGACGTTTTATACATCTTCTGAAATTCATTACGCAATGCCTCATAATTGTCTTTAGGGACTCCCACAAGTTCGGCTAAGGTATCGAATTTTTGCAATGTGTCTCTTGCATCCCCCACAGAGGGATGCAAATTGAGGCGAAATTGCTCTCTGACCTTGGCCGACCCTGTGATCCCATTGGCCGCGCAAAATGTGGTCACAGCTCTAATGTAACTTTCTATAGAGGGCCCTGCGCACCATGCTGTGTGGTCGCTTTTCCTCTAGCATCCTGTGAACCAAGGTATCTTATCCCCTTGAATTAAGTTAATCTGAGATGGGGGAACAGGAGGGTTCGTCATCGCGTCCGCCCGTTCCAGTAACTCGCTCCGCCACCAATTAGCACCGCTCACACGTCTAAATCGAACAGTAAATCCTCCACGTCGGCTACTTCTGACCCTACTCGATACTCGAGTGTTGTTTTGCAACTGTTCCAGGCTATCACGTACCAACTGATGCCTATCTAATAGAGACTCATGCGATTCACTCAATCGTCGTGTCTGATCCATATGCCACCAGTCAAAAATAACAACAGTACCACGCTCCTTAAACTTAACAACCGTATAAGTTATTATCTAATCATTATCCTATCGCAGATTTTAAACTCAATAATTTTTTCAAACTTCAATCATTCTAATCCAACTCCACTGAAGTCACAACGGTTTAAAAATGTTACACATTGATTTTCTAATTTTTCCAGGATAATCACACTGTTTTTTTGTAACCACCTTCTTTACGTTCACTTTATAATCCACAATGTAACCGAAAACGCGCTGCGCGGCAACAAATGCCTATAAACTGCAACGAAACCCAGCGAAGCTGTCGAGCCCTGCTGCGGTGTCTGCTCTATTGACTTAACCTTATTCGTGCCTATCGCCAGTCCAGCTCTAACCGTTTTGATACTCTCACTGATTGTGACCCAACCTTTCTCTCTCTCTGTATATTGTACAAATATATGGTACCACTTAGTAAATTGTTATTATTTAGTACGTCTGCTCATATCAGCCGCCCCGCTTTTCCTTCTCTCACTTTTTCAGCCCTAAACCACTGTTTACCTCCACTTTCAAGGAGATAGGAACAGAAAGACTGGTCATCGACTGTTTTTGTAATCGGTATTGAGATACACACCAGCGACACACGCTACACCCCGACACATAAATGCAGTGTTGTATGGGAGTCAAAAAACAATGAAACAGGAAATCAACTGTCTCATTTACTTGTGATGGAATTACTTCCTCACCTGTGGGGCACCATTTTTGTGTGTCCCCGGTCTAGTCAAATCTAACGATCCACGGCTATCAAGTGCCTTACTCTGAATGGGCAGATTCTTATCAATGACAGAAGGGGAATGAGTTCGCTCGGATCGGGAGAGGTCTGGGGTACTTACCTCGATAACACTCTCCGGCTACTTATACAGTGATCTGGGATCTAATTCTACAAGTCTTCTATACAACTGCTTTTATGTGTGAGTCAATAATTCTAATCATATATACATATATATTTATTTAATAACTCAGAGAAACCCTTGAGACTGGCTTTAGGCGCACCACCCGCACACTGGTGTCAAACTCAATTTCTAACATCAATCTACTTGGTTACACATACACATATACATAGAGAGAGAGAATGATATGTCTAAAGGAAATTCAAAAATCGCTTTATCCAACAATATGACCACGAACATAATCATTCTACTTTTGATCGGTATCAAAGAAACATAGAATGGCTAACACAACTTATAAAAAATTGCAACGTGAATACGAGCTCGCCCGGGTCACACAGTCGGTTTTGAAGTTGCTAGGAGACTAGCGTGTAGTTCTCCCTTGTGGTATTTCCAAAACTCAAGGCTCCTCTTTATCCTTAGTTTAGTCTTCTACGTGTCCTTGATGTGGATCCTTCGTGTATTATCTTTACCGATAGAGAAAGCTCGATGACTTGAAAATTCTCTCGGTTGAAGTCTGCAACAGTTTTTAATGCACTAGCTGAAGACTGTCGATGACGGGAACTTATTCTTGCTTGAAGTCGGCAACAGTTTTTAATGCACTAGCTGAAGACTCTCGATGGCGGGAACTTATTCGTGTTGTGATGTGATGTTGATACATTGGAAAATTGTTGTCTAGAGCAAAAAGATTCTCAGTGTAGCAGCGGAGCGACTTGACGTACTAATACGAGCAGACGTTCGTTTCGGAATGAATCTCTTACATAATGAACATCCCAAAAGCTCTCGTTACTAGGCGACATGGTCTTATATAGGCTACATGTGACGTCAGAGCCCTCAGCTTGCCGTTTTGAAATAACTTTATTACATTTATTTTAGATTTTGATCTGCACCATCTGCTGAGACTGGGCCATAATAAGAAAAACAGAATACACACTGTACCTAATAACCGTTTATATTGCATTATTTTAAGACATATACCTTATTTTATGATGAAGTGAGCGCGGCCATCATGGAGTGGAAAACATGGGGGTTCACCGCTTACTAAGTCATCAGTCTCTATGTTTCTATAACTAACTACCTTAATCACCTATCCTCACAGTATGTTAGTCTACAACTATCACTACGTCACCATATGAGTACTCTAGTCAGAAATTGTCTCATTTTAAAACTTATAGTTACATTGCTGGTATCTTCCCGGATGGTATCTTCTCATCCTGTTTTCGGGCACTTCACGGAGCTACAACTCTACTCCCTACAACAGAGAAAATCAACTGCCCTATTTCTCCCGCGATGAGAGAAACAGAGCACGACAACCCCCCTCCGACAGTTGCCATGTACTTCGTTTAACTTTTGACCAACCAGAACGCTCACTGAAATGTACATGACTAATGTATTAAACTATAATTTTCATTAAATCACATGAAGTGATATACCATCGATCAGTACTAATGTCTTACTTCATTCTTATTTATCGCCTATCAAGATATTTAAAAAGCATGCAGCGTCGGCAAGCGACAAGGAAGGACAAGGCGAGAGAGGGGATGAGGATCGAGTGTGGTCCCCCGCCTCTGATCTGTCCCAGGCATGCCTAGAAAACCGCTGGACACATTTCTATGAACCGCATACACATTTATACGAAGGGAATGTCTCAGTTGACAGGGTATGATAAATGTTTCCCACACACACCACAGCGAACAAAAAGTAAAAAAACAGCAACCCTAACGGCACAAATGAAACAAAAAGAGAAGAAGAAGAGAAGACCCAGGTACAGGGAAACTCCTAAAGCATAGTCGACGACACAGGACCTGAAACCACCACCGGTCCCAATAAAAGTAATCTAAAATGAACCGTCTGCGTAACTGACACCAATACCTCTGACTCTGAGACAGTGATCTCAACAACCTCAGGTAACTCAGCTGTGGTCACTAATACTACCACTGCTGTTAGATCTGATAGACCTATGCAAGCTGTCAGCTCTAGCGACAGCTGCCGCATCAGCTCCAGCCAAAACGACAGTAGCAAGAACGACACGAAGCATTCGCAGGAATCTCTGACGCTGAAAGTCATCTTGGCAGAAGAGCACATACCGACGGATGAATCCCCAGTCATTAGAAACGAAGCTACCCAAAACGATCCCTCTAATGACGATGATGCCGACCCAAACAGAAGCGGACCGAAGCTGACCCAGACGACAGCGGAAGTGTGGATCCAACTATGACAGCTTCGATGATATTTCCGATTCTGGCGGCTGATGCGATAGCGACGAGAATGACATGGTTGTTAGTTGTTAAGTGCTTGAGATGAATCAAGAATGAACGAGCAGAATTCCGATGCCTCGTTGCTTCCGAAATGCCTGACAAAACTGGCATCATAAAAACTTGGGTATAGACGGAAAGAAGCAATTTCGAATGTGAGTTCGAACTGGAACGGTCCAATCTCTGAGAAAGAGACCGCCAAATAAAACGAGGAGGAGGTGTCTGTTTCGGTGTCTTTCTACCCCAAAACAGACACCGAGATCTGTGATGCTCTACTTACCCCTCTATTCACTCCCTCTCTTCTCCCTTTCCACTCCCTCTCCACTCCCTCTCCACTTCCTCTCCGCTTGCTTGCTACTTCCTGTCCCCTCTCTTTCCATTCCCTCCCTACTCCTTCCTCACCCACACCCCACTCCACTTCACTCTCTCTCCTGATCGACAGACCTCCATCATTCCTTTGTTATGCTAAACTCTCTTTATACAAAAGCGATTTCCAATTCGCTTTTATTGTGAAACTTTCCTCCCTTTGTAAGAAAGTAAATACAATTTGCGATGTCATTCATTTGACAAATTAAATTTGAGAAAAATGGAAATAGGTCGCCAGGCTCTACTTGCCAGTTGGTGGTGTAGGTAGGGAGGGCTTGGCCGCTTATGACGGGTTGACGAGCTGGCAGGAATGAGACGCCAGGTGGTGTTTATTTGGAGGATTCTGCTCTTACTGGTGATACATTAACAGCGCTGCTGGTGATACATTAACAGCGCTGCTGGTGATACTTTAACAGCGCTGCTGGTGATACTTTAACAGCGCTGCTGGTGATACTGTAACAGCGCTGCTGGTGATACATTAACAGCGCTGCTGGTGATACTTTAACAGCGCTACTGGTGATACTTTAACAGCGCTACTGGTGATACTTTAACAGCGCTGCTGGTGATACTTTTACAGCGCTACTGGTGATACTTTAACAGCGCTACTGTTGATACATTAACAGCGCTGCTGGTGATACTTTAACAGCGCTGCTGGTGATACTTTAACAGCGCTGCTGGTGATACTTTAACAGCGCTGCTGGTGATACTTTAACAGCGCTGCTGGTGATACTTTAAAAGTGCTGCTGGTGATACTTTAACAGCGCTGCTGGTGATACTTTAACAGCGCTGCTGGTGATTCTTTAGCAGCGCTGCTGGTGATACTTTAACAGCGCTGCTGGTGATACTTTAACAGCGCTACTGGTGATACTTTAACAGCGCTGCTGGTGATTCTTTAGCAGCGCTGCTGGTGATACTTTAATAGGCTGCTGGTGATACTTTGTTAGCGCTACTGGTGATACTTTAATAGCGCTGCTGTTGATACTTTAATAGCGCTACTGGTGATACTTTAATAGCGCTGCTGGTGATACTTTAATAGCGCTACTGGTGATACTTTAATAGCGCTGCTGGTGATACTTTAATAGCGCTGCTGGTGATACTTTAATAGCGCTGCTGGTGATACTTTAATAGCTCTGCTGGTGATACTTTAATAGTGCTGCTGGTGATACTTTAATAGCGCTGCTGGTGATACTTTACCAGCGCTGCTGTTGATACTTCAGCAGGGCTGGACCGATGCATTTGAAAGCGTGTGCAAGACTTTCTCTCTGTCAGTTACGCATCTTGGACCGACAACGC